>APFE030964860.1:0-12585 GCA_000404065.3 Pinus taeda | reverse complement strand
AAGAGGACACAAGATGCGGCGCTAGCCAAGGACAAACCCCACTCTGGGGAAACCCTTGATCAATTCTTCTTATATGATCTTCAATAGTTCAGCAGAGAGAGAGATAGTACATATACATCAAAAGTCAACATATTGACTTATCTAAATAAGAGCAGAGATCTTCTCTACGAAGATAGCATATGAGGTAGTTGATCTGAGCTAAGTAGAAGGCATACTGCTTCCACTTGATCCAAGGTGACTGCATCACCATGTTGCTCCTCACTGTGTTGTTGCACCTCACTGCGCTGCACTCAATCATCATGCTGGACCTCATTACCATGTTGCACACATCATATTGCTACATCATCAAGTTGTACCTTATCATACTGCACCCAGCAGTGCTGCCTCATACTGAACCTCACTATGCCCATCATGCTGCATCACATTGTAGCATTTATTTATCAAAGCTGCACTACACTTCATCATGATGCCCATCATTATCTATTTGCTACATTAACAGCAGATAGGGTAGCCTTCATTATGTCAAGACAGTCTTATCTAACGGTCATCAAATCCTTGGTTGTGGTGTCATGGCCTGCGGCATGACCCACAGTCTTCCTGTAGCTTCTAGGCAGCACAAATATGATCCTTGATCCTCCAATGATACCTCAACAGATCTGATCCTAAACTCCCCTAATTCTGCCCTCCTAAATAACCTCATTGTCTTCCTGAAATAGCTTCAGAGCAGCCTTATTTCTCCACGTTGAATACTCCTAACTGTTGCTATCAGGTTGTTCCTTTAGGGCAAATTCGGGCCTAATGTATGGACTTGCCACCCTCAAACAGTAGTTGTACCTTCCAACAAACCCTCCTTGTCTCGTCCTCCTCCAATTAGTCATACTGTCCTCTACATAGACCCCTAAAATAGCCCTCAAATGTCCACATTGTCCAATCCTTTCCTTGTTGTAGCTAGGGCTTCCTTTTGGACAATGAAATAGGGTCTTTAGACTGTGGATGGATGACCTTGAATTAGGTCTCTCTAGACTATGAATAGGGCTTTCTTTAGGCAGCGGATTAGGGCAGGTTTGGGCAGCGTATAGGAGCCTCTTTAGGCTGCATATATAAGCTCCTCTAAATGTGGATAGATCTCCCTTCAATGATCTATCTTTTGTTGCCGCTAGGAGTCTCTTTTGACTGTGGTTAGGGCATCCCTTTTTGCTGCTTCCAAGGGTTGTCTCAAACCCTTTCAAAACAGTGTATAGGATTAGGGCATGGTTGCGTTCAGCTAGGGCATGATAGGACTGCATTAGGGTCAGTTGTTAGGCCTCCTTCACCGTGCTAGATCTCCTTCTTGGACTGCGGCTAAACCACCTTCTGCGGCTAGGGCATCATCCTCTAGGACTGTGTTTTTCCCTTAGAGATTCTTCTTTCCACTAAAACCCAAAACAAGTGGAGAAGAAGAAATCTCAAGAGAGTTGTGTGTTCAAATGACTTGCAAGGCACTTGTATTTATACCAAAACGTGGAGCACAAGTGGGGGCAATTTAGTTGCTGGCCGACCTTGACGAATTGTCCCATAACACAAATAAATTCATATCTCCATGAATACTTATCAAAATCGGATGATCTTTAGATCAATCCTACACCTCTCGATGAGAAGCATCCAAGAAAAATATCAACTGCCATTAATAATATGACCCACATGGAGTTTGGCCCTAGTTGCCAATTTTAACAAAAACAGAGGTAAATCCTAAGTATTTTTGGGAAAACATAAGGGTTGATTCTTCATTCTTAACAGAATTAATGTTTAAAATGATTTAGAAAGCGGAATTTAAGAAGATATATAATTCCTTAAACATTCATATTGAATATCTAATTTGTTATATATAGTAGATGCATATAGAAGTTTTCTACAGCCAAACAATACATGTCCAAGAGATGACAGAAGGCAACAATTAAAAGATTTAAAGGAATTAACTAAGACAAACAGTTTCAGTTAATTAATCTCTTTTAATAATTATAACTTTGCAGGGGCTTTCAGAGAGATTGGCATTCAATCTAGTCGTACTCAAACTTCTATGTTACCTTGAACATGTGTAGAGAAAATAAAAAATCAAAACATACTTGAATAACCAGAAGAACTCATAGAGATACACAAGCTGCTCAAAATGAATCCAGAATCCTTATATTATCTTCAGAAATAGCTTAGAAAATTACAAGCATGTCATTGGTTCATCACAAGGGTTCAACGCTTTCTTCTTTGAATTACAAAATACTTATAGGGTTCGACTCAAAATATCTAGACTTGAATTAAAATTTATTATAAAATATGATATCATCCAAACTAAATTGGATATTACAAAAATAGTACTGAAAATTAGCAAATCTGAACTGATTTGAACACTCTGCACAGATTTTGAGGGTTATTGTTTGATCACTGTTGCTGGAAATCTAGTTTTCTATTCACTGCTCCTGTTAACCTGTTGTCTGCTCCTGAAACTTAGCATTCTTTTCTATTCGATGAGCTCACATAATTTATCCCATCTCTTATCATTAGGGATAGAAAAATTTACCAACTTTTTGTATGACTCATCAACTTCAGTATATTTTTCAAAAGTAGGCCTTGTTAGAAACAAATGCTTAATTTCGTGTTGAATGAATAAATCATAATTTAAACCTTTGATGAAAGCTTTGGCAGTTATAATTCCTCTGATTTTGGCAAACTTAACCTTGTCTACTGTTATCTCATGTAGCCTATGTTGATAATCTTCAAGTGGAATCAATTTGCCACCTATACCTTGCAAACCTGGGAGTCCTTTCTGATGTAAAGCATTGAATTTTCTGTGAAATTTTTTGATCTAAGCTTTTAAGTTCTGACACTTATTCTCAAGTTGTAACATCAAATTTCTCTTGGTTAAAACTTTTCTTACCTCCAAAACTGCTTCAATTATGTCTTCAATCCCAAATTCTTCAAGTTCATCCTTTGTTTTGGAGTTTAAGACTTTAATTATCATTGTGGCATCTCTTGATTTGTGGTCCAAGTCTTCTTTTATTTCTACTACTGCTGCTTTTGATCTCTGCAATAAATCTTCTTGCTCAAAAATAATTTCAATGGAAGGTCATAACTCAGTCATTGATGCGTTGATATCAACCCAGATGTTTTCTTTGGCCTGAGATATAGTTTGTGCAATCAATGATTCATTCTCATAAGTTTCTAATTGCTTAGTTAACTTGAAATTCTTTTAAATCTCAGCCAAATATGCATTATCAGACTTGAATTTACTTTCTTGAATCTTTTGGAGTTGCACCTTAAGTTTCCCAATTTTTTGATCTTTTAAAGATAAATCTCCCATGGGCTTTGACAATTGCTTTGTTGAATTTTGATCAATATACTGTGTTTCCACTATGATTACTGCTTTTGTAGACGTCCCTGTTGTAGAAGTACCTGCTATAGAAGTTGTCACTATGGGAATGGCAGTTGTTGTTGCTCTCTTTCTTTAATCAGCTTCTCTATTTCTGCTTCCATCTTCTAAATTTGCATATTCTGTTCAACAATCATTTTAAGCATATTTTCTTTTTCCTTTTCTAATTGGCCAACTTCTTGTGCTTGTGGATGTTCAGAGGTGGGCAACTTTAGTTGTTCCTTAATGCTTGAATATCAGTGTTTTTATTCTTAATTATCTCTTCTATTGCCTTAACATCTTTAGGATCTAATCCTAATTTAAAACTAGATCTTCAAGTCCTTTGATTCTTGTATCCTTAGCTAGAGGAGACATTTTTTTATAGTTTTAATTGAGAATGAATATTATTTAGTGATGCTTGCAGCTTAGAAGTTGTCATGGCAGAACTTGTCAAGGATGAGTAAATCATCTCCCCTGCTTGCTTGTGTAGATCAATTTGATCTATAGGATGAATCTGTTTGGTATCAAAAGAAAACAGGGAAGTTTTGTAATCCTCGGTTGTCCTTGGTACAAGGATCTTTGACTCCAGAAATGCCAATTGGAACTATCCCTTATCACTGTCTAGTGCTAAAAGTAACCATCTTTGTGTTGAGGAAGACTATTTCCAAAACTCTGCATATGTCAAAGTCTTAAGTGCTTCATTCTTCTTTTTCATTTCTAGGAATTTAGAAAATATACTTTGTTGCCTCGAAGAAGGACGTGAAGGAGAAGAATAAGAAGTTATGGTTTCTTCTACTTGCTATAGAGAAAAAGGAGATTGTGTTGACAATACAAAGGTAGCAAACTCTTCAGAAGTTTGAGATTCTGAAGATTCTTCATCAAGATTTATAGTTTTCTTCTTTTTAACCACTTGAAATTATGATTCCTACAACTTTGAACCTGTTGGTGATACTTTTTTTCTTAGCCTCTTTAGTTCTTTCTCTGTCATTCTTGGAGTTTCCGGTATTGTTTGACTAGATACTGGTTCCTCAATCTCCTGCAAAGTATTCTCATCCCAATCATTTTTATTTGCATATTGCTCAATTTCAGGTTTAGGCATATGAGCATAAGGTGTTGTGCAACTCTTACTGAAGATATAATTCCCAATGGGTCATAAGACTAATTGAAATTGAATTTGAAATTCATCTATTTTAATAAAACATCAACCTCTTTTGTTGCAGCTCTTGTGTTGGCTATAAAAGGGTCGACCTCTGCTTTCAATTTAAACTGATCTTTTTGTTTCCTAGCAACAAAGTGAGCATCATCTACATTCATCATTTGCCTAATATAATCAAGAGCAAAAATTCTCATTGGGAGGAATACAGGCAACTTGTATAGTTGTAATTCACATCCATAAATCCTAATTTCAGTGAAATTCTGGTATAAATACCAATCTCCAACTTTAGTCTGCTCTTAGGTGCAAAATTCTCTTAATATCAGTTGAAATTCTAGGAACAGCATCACTATTTAATAAACAATTGGCCATATACAGGAAGTGATTAACAAAATCACTAAATGAGAATTCTTCAAAGGTCTTTCTCACTAATGATGTCTAGTGAATTATTGACTATGGGGCACCTGTAGCATCCAACTTTTGCAAAGGGAACTTAAACCTTTCAAACTGATGATATAGAAACAAGTAAACTAGAACTGATTGACATTTGATGGAACCTTCTATATTGAATTTCAAGGATTGATCATGAATTGCATTAGACAGGAACTGACTGTAGTTGAATATTATTGAGGATTTTTTATCAAAAGAGAAAACTAACAGGAAGCCCAAGATGACTTCATCAACCCACTGGTCATTGGGGGTATCCTAATAGACATGACACTAAGGAAATGACATGCCTAGACAATTCAGGGAACATAGCAGTAGAATAGAGAGGATTGGTCCTGGGTAATTCAAAATTCTCAGGCAAGAAAGATTCGAAGATATGAGTTTTGTCTGAAAATGATAGCTTTTGGTAAATTTCCATTAATGCATCAGTAGAAAATGGATGAAAAGATTCTTGAGGATTTAGTTGGAGGGCTTAGCAAATTGATTCAGAAGTCACATAGAAAAGGGTTTCATTGTTCTGAGTTATTATAACTCTTTGCCTAGGTAGATATCGAGCTCCACACCAAGCAACAAACTCTGGGAAATGAGAGGTTTGTGAGAAACAGAACTGAGGCAATAGGGACTCCCAAAAATAAAATTCATCACTAGTATCTTAGTACTTTTGAAAAGCCCAATTGTGAAGTTCGTATGGATCGAATTCACAATTAGTTTTGCAATTTTAAAATGAGTATCTACTAATGGGAGTTCATCCAGGTTAATCACAGGGTGTAAGAGGGGATTATCTATAACCATTTTTTACTTTCCTTTATGTGAAGGATTTACCCAGATATAGGATGATTGTAGGCTGGAAACAATGTTTGCTAGAATTCTCTTACAGAGGTGTTCTTCGAATTGTAGGGACATACATAATGCAAATGGTCAATTTGAATCAATGGCAATGTTTTATTAGGGAATGATTTAACGGTTTGAAAGGATTAACCATTATTGGCACGTAGGAGTTAATGAAATGAGACGTTGGCAAGAATAAATGAACGATAACAGTCATCTGCTAGTTTAGCGGGAGGAATAGTGGCGGTTAAACTTGGCAGAAGACTGGCGAGTGGATAAAAACGAGAGAAGGAATGGAAGGAGAATAATAGCAGGAGAGTGATTTGCGTGAGAGGGAGAATAGTAGCAGGAGAGTGGTCTGGTTTGTTGATGCATGACATACATCCTCAACATGTCTTTTAGAACTCTGTTCACTCTCTCGGTTTGTCCGTCAGTTTGATGATAATAAGTTGTGCTAAATGCTAGTTGAGTTCCAAAACAAACAAACAATGCTTTGCAAAATTTTGAAGTGAACTCGGCATTCTGATCCAAAATGATCTTCTTGGGTATGCCATGTAATCTAAATATCTCCAAGAAGATCTAAGCTATGTAAATTGCCTTGTGGATGGACTTGATAGCTATCGAGTTGTCTTGCTTAATTTGTCCACTATTACCATTATAGCATCATTGCTTGGATGTTTTTGGGCAATGATGTGATGAATTCCATAGATATGACTTCCCAATTCCACTCAGGAAGTAGTATTAGTTGGACCAATCCAACTAGTTGCCTACATTCTATTTTGGAATTAGGATTGGTTGTAGCAATCTGACTAGTTGTTAGAGCTCATTAATTGACAGAACAAGAATATATATACTTTATTAATGCTTGAATGGTGAATGTTACATAGATGGGCCCCTGGCTTATATACCGCCTCGGGTGCCTCTTGGTGAAAGGACATGGTCTTCTGATTGTGCCCTTTTGCCTAATTAATCTATAATTACAAAATTATTAATTTTTTACATAACATTGCCTTCCTCTCGAAAAGATACTTTGTCCTCAAAGCATACGTAAGGATGAGTGTTGTTGACAAAACGCTTGTCTCCCAGGAAACTTCTTCTTCTGCTAGGTCTTTCCACTTAATCAGGTATTCTTTGATTACTTGTGATCACAACTTCTTTTCCCTCGTGGATATGATACCTTTTGGTTCTAAAATGATCTTCCCTTCGTCATCTAATGTCGGAAGTGTTGTTTGTGCCACTTGGTGTTTTCCAAGTGTTTTTTTTTGAAGCAAGATACATGGAAGATGTTGTGAACACGACTTTTATCAAGAAGGCTCAAATTGTATGCTACTTGGTTGATCTTTTTATTAATGTGGTATGGTCCATAGAACTTTGATGCCAATTTGTTTCTTCCATTTTGTTTTAAGGACAACTGCTTGTAAGGTTGGAGTTTAACAAATACCCATTCTCCAGCTTCAAATTATCTTTTTGTTTTGTTTCGATTAGACTGCTGCTTCATACGATTTCTTGGAATATTTAGATTTTCCTTCAGTGCTTAGAAGACTTTCTGTGTTTCTTCTAACAGAACTTTAATTGTTGGAAGATCTGTCTCGATAATGGCAAGGTCCTTCCATTTAGGAGGTTTGTAACCATACAGAGCTTGAAATGGAGTCATTGTTGTTGAAGTGTGGTCAGTGGAATTATACCACCATTCGGCAAGATGTAACCATTGAGCCCACTTATAATGTTTCTCTATTGCATAACACTATAAGTAGGCTTCTAAAAATTTATTTACAAATTCCGTCTGACCGTCTGTTTGAGGATGGTATGTTGAAATCATGTTGAGATAGATTCCTATATGTTTGAAAAATTCTTCCAGAAATTGCCTTTGAATTTGGCGTCTCTATCACTAACAATGATTTTGGGAAACCCATGTAGTTTGTAGACATTCTTGCAAAGTATCTCAGCGATTTGTTTCGCTGAGTCCGATTTCTTCATTCCTATTGAGTGTGCATACTTAGTGAGTCTTTCGACTACTACAAGAATTTTGTCTTTGCCATCAGACACGAGTAATCCTTCGATAAAGTCGATTGATATTTCTTCCCACTCCTAATTTGGAATATTTAGGGGATGGAGCAATCCTAGGGTCATAATGTTCTCATTTTTATTTCTCTGGCATTGATCACATTCTGCTACATATTTTTGAATATCATTATTTATTCCCTTCCAGAAAAATGATTGTCGTGCATTATAGTAGGTTTTAAAGAAACTTACATGTCTGATTCATAGTGAATAATGAGACTCTTTGAAAACTTTGGCTTTAAATTTGGAATCTGGACTTAGGTAAATTCTTCCCTTGTACCACAAAATATCTTTTTTCCATTCAAATTTTAAAATTTGAATTTTGAGGGTTATTGATTACAGCACTTGTTTCTAGATCTTTTGCATACTCACTTCGAATTTCGTTAAGCCATCCTGGGACTACAACCGAAATTGTAAGTAATGATGATTCTTCATTTTTCCTAGACAAAGCATCTGCTACTACGTTGTCTTTCCCTTTCTTATGTAAAATATCCATGTTGAAGGCGACAATTTTTTCGATCCATTTTTGTTGTTTTGTAGAGAATGTTTTTTGTTGGAGGAGGTGTTCAGGACTATTATGGTTTGTTTGTATTAAGAACTTACTTCCCAAAAGATATTGCCTCCATTTAGCTAATGCATGCATAATGGTGAGCATTTCCTTATCGTATGTAGACTTGAGACATTCTCGCTTGTTGAGCTTCCTGCTTTCAAATGTTATTATATGTAGACTTGAGACATTCTCGCTTGTTGAGCTTCTTGCTTTCAAACTTTATTGGATGACCATCTTGCATCAATACTGCTCCAATGCCAAAACCTGAAGCGTCAAATTCAATTACAAGAGGCTTTGAAAAATTTGGAGTTGCTGATATAGGTGCCTTGGACATGATTTACTATAAGTCTTCAAAACATTTTTCTGCCTTATCATCCCACTGAAAGGAGTTCTTTTCCAACATATTTGTTAGGAGTGCAGATACATGAGCATAATTTCGAATAAAACTTTGACAGTATCCAATCAACCCTCAAAATCTTCTTAATTTGGAGATGTTAATTGGTTTGGGCCATTCTTTTATTGCTTTGATCTTATTAGGATCTACTTTTACTCATTCCTTGGATATTATGTGTCTAAGGTACTCTCCATCTTCCTTTCCAAAGGCACACCTGGACATCTTTGCATAGAACCGATGTTTTTCTAATATAGTGAGAACTTGCTCTAGATGTTGTAGATGCTCCTTCCATGTTTTACTATAGATTAGAATATCATCAAAGAACACTAACACAAACTTCCTTAGATATGAACAAAATACCTCATTCATGGTGGCTTGGAAGGTTATTGGAGCATTAGTTGATCCGAAGGGCATTACCTTAAATTCATAATGACCTTCATGTGTTTGAAAAGAAGTATTTGCTACGTCCTCTAGCCTTATTCTGATCTAGTAGTACCCTGATCTCAAGTCCAATTTTGAAAAATATTGGGCTCCATGAAATTCATCTATCATTTCATCTATAAAGGGAATAAGAAACTTATTCTTAATTGTTACCTTGTTCATTCCTCGATAATCTACACACAATCTAAAGGATCCATCCTCCTTACAGACTAGAACCACTGGAGCAGCATAAGGGCTTCTATTTTTTTAAATGATTCCACACTTCAAAAGATCTTGAACTAATCTTTCAATTCCAATTTTTTGATGATGTGGATATCTATCTGGCTTGATTTGACAGGGTTTGACCCTGATTTGACTTTGATTATGTGCTCACTTTCTCTTTCAAGCGACATCTTCATAGGAAGATCTTGAAACACCTTTGTGTTTTTGAATCAGTTTTTGAACTTCAGGTGGTAGTTCTTGAACTTCAAATGGTTCTTCACTAACCAATCTTGAAACCAACATCTCCATCTTATGACATTGCACTACATACGTTGGTGCTCCCTTTCGAATCAGCTTCATCATCAGTTATGATGATACAATTTGATTTTGAGGGGGTTGAAACCGATATAACTTGTATTTTTTCCCTTCCCATCTAAACTTTATAAATTGCTTTTGATGGTTGGTAGAGTAAGTGCCTAGGGTTTGTAGCCATTGGATACCTAGGACCACATCCACTCCTAAAGGTAATGTGTAGAAGGAAGATTCTAGATTGTAGTACTGAATCAGCAAATTGACTTTATGGCATTTCCCTACTTTTCCAATTTTATTTCCATCAACTACCATCACTTTCATGTTGGGCATGGGATATGTGAAAATGTTGAGTCTTTTCACCATATTTGAGTCCAAAAGGTTGTGGGTGTTGCCGGTATCTATTAGAACCATTACATTGTTTTTTTTATATGTCCTTTTAACTTTAATGTCTAGAGCTGAGATATACTTGTCATGGCCGATAATGACACTTGCGGGATATTCTCGCTATCGGGTTCTGGAGAAAATTGGGGAGAATCTTCAAGTTCTTCTACATTTGATTCTTCGCTATCTAAGTCATTGGTTGCTTCACATGTATACAGGTTCTTGGTCTCTTTTCCATTAGCACATTTATGTTTAGAATCCCATTTTTTGCCACAATGTTTGCACTTACCTTCTTTCATTCTTTGCATTTCCAATTTATTTTTTCCTCCTTCACATAGTTGTGGTGGAACTTTTTTTTATTATGCGCGTTAGCAGTTTGGGGAAATCTTTGTCTCGAATATACCCTTTCAAGTTTTGGCCATTGTATCCTTTCAAGCTTTTTTTCTGCAACTTTTGTTTTATGTTTTGCTTCTTCTATAGAAGTGATGTCATTTAAGCTTAACATGGAGATGTGGTTTAAGTCCCATGATGTATGATTGAATAAGACGAGTCTTTGATAACCCAAGTACTCGTGTAGCTAGAGTTTGCCATTGTCTAGTGTATTTATCCACATCTCCTTTTTATTTGAAGATGGAGCGTACAAGCTCATTAATTGACAGAAAAGGAATATATATACTTTATTAATGCATGAATGATGAATGTTACATAAAAGGGCCCCTTGCTTATATACTGCCTTGGGTGTCGCTAAGTGAAAGGGCATTATATTATGATCATGCCCTTTTACCTAATTAATCTATAATTACAAAATTATTAAATTTTTACATAACAATTGCCTATATTATACTTCGACATATTGGCATTCCAAGCACCTGGGAATGTAATCAGCAACTTATTTTTTCATGCCCGGCCAATAGTACATTTTCTTCATAGCTGTTATTATTTTATGATAACCAAGATGACCTGAATAAGGTCTTTTGTGAAACCCATCCATGATGAGCTTCTTCAAATCGCCCATGATAACCAAGATGACCTGAATAAGGTCTTTTGTGAAACTCATCCATGATGAGCTTCTTCAAATCGCCCATGCGAAGCACATACCATCTATCCTTAAACTTCAACATACCATCATTGGTGAGTGAGTAATTCTTGTTAAATGATCCTTTTGGCTCCTACTACAAGTGTTCCCTCACATGCTGGTGATGTTCATCATGAAGTAATGCCTCTTTGATCCTTTCTGTGATATTAACTTCGCAAGTGCTTATGGCTATCAAATGAGCCACTTGCAAACTTCTACTAAGTGCATATGTTATTTTGTTCTCTTTGCTCTTAATGTAATTTATTTCAAACTCAAACTCGCTAATCAAGGCTACCCATCCAGCTTGTCTTGCATTTAACTTGGGCTGGTCGAACAGGGATCTCAACCCTCCATGATCCGACATTAACACAAACTTTCTCCCAAACAAGCAATGCCTCTACATTAATGCATGCACTATTGTTGCAAGCTCCAAGTCATGAGTGACATAATTCCTTTTATGCTTAATTAAACTTATCGATTCATAACTAATCACATGTCCCTCTTACATTACGACTCCACCTAGTCCTTCCTTATTGGCATCTGTGCAAACCCCAAAATCCTTTTCAGAAGTAGTTATTCTCAAGATAGGTGCATGCATGAGCAGGTGTTTTAGTTGTTTAAATTTGGTTGTGCACTATGATGTCCATTGGAATTTAACTCCTTTCCTTTATAAGGCAGTGATTGGATGTCCAATCTTTGAAAAAAATCAAACAAACCTTTGGTAATATCCTACCAATCCCATGAAAGATCTAACTCCTGTAACATTTCAAGGAGTACGCCACTCCATGATGCCATTGATCTTCTCAAGTTCCACTGCCACTCCTTCCCTAGAAACAGTGTCTCCCAAGTATTGAACTTGTGATAGGAAGAAATCACATTTGTTGAGCTTGGCATAGAACTTGTGCCCTCTCAGCGATTGCAATACCACTTTCAAATGCTCTTTTCTGGTTTTCGAGCAAACCAAGATGTCATCTACGAAGACCAACACAAACTTGTCCAAATATAAGTTGAGAACATTGTTCATAAAACACATAAATGTGGTTGGAGCATTTGTGAGCCCAAATGGCACCACTACAAACTCATAGTGTCCATATGTGGTTTTGAAGGCTATCTTATGGATCTTCATCCTTAATCTGAATTTGATAGTAACCAGACCTCAAATCATTTTTGAGAATACCGCAACCCCTCTCAACTAATCAAACAAGTCATCAATTCTATGTAGGAATTTACAGGGTAAGTTCCTCAGACAGAACACCAAAAGGACACCGCTCACAAACAGATCACAGATCAATACACCAGTATTTTGACGTGGTTAAAACCCTCAGAGAGGGAAACAGTCCACGGCTTGCGCCAACGTGGCTAC
>APFE030964858.1:59039-88034 GCA_000404065.3 Pinus taeda | reverse complement strand
ATGGTGATTTGCTGTTCCATTTGATTAAACTGTCTACTTGTACAAAAGATTGCTCTTTCTTTGTATGTAAGTTGATGCCAAGAATTAAGAGTGTTGAACTCGCGAGATTTAGTTTCTTTCCTGCCATTCCTTTTTACTGCTGTTCCATTTCTGAATTGTTGTTCCATTCTGCTTTCTTGTTGTTCCTTTTTACTTGCATTCATTGGTTTGGTGTGGGAGGAGGATCAAGGTTGTCGTGAGACACAACAGACGCTATTATGCTCCCAGATCCCTGATCCATACTCTAATTCCTTTTCCTTCATCAGTTTCTAGAGGGATGGGTTACTGCTTCCGTACCCTTGACTGACAAAGTTGCCGCGTGTGATTTCCTTATGCAAAAGTAATTTAGCATAGCTTAGCATCCGTTTACTCTTGTATTTCTTAGACCTATACTACTAAGCATTACTATGATAAATAACCTCAAATCGAGATACCCTTTACAATAACAAAACGCTCCCTGATTGACTTGTAATGTGAGATAACTAGAGGTGAAAAAGACCCTTGTTACAACTCTACATTTTGGCGCCGTTGCTGGGGAAAGGGTATAGCCATTTGTCTTTTAAACAGGGTAGTGTGCGAATCTGCCAGGGGAGAGTTGGATTTTAAAAACAGAAGGTAAGAACCTGCGTACGGAGCATGTAAAAGCCCTGCTCCACCGTCCGCTTTCCTAGCAGAATTGATTGGTTAAATAGGATTTAGCAGTTTAATTGGAGTGCATGACTAAGCAGAAAAAGCCAGAAAAAAATCAAAAGCCTCCATCTAAAGTCAAAAAATCCAAGGGGCCGGTGACCCTTGGACGAACGACCTTCATAGACGAAATCTATAAGAAAGCCGAATCTCAGCCATCAGTAGGTTATAGGAAAACCAATTCCAAACAACCTACTAGTTCCCTTCAGGCCTCAGAATCACCATCTGAAGCCTTTGCTGAGGTGCATAGTCAAACAGAGGAGCAGGACTTTCAAGAAATTGAAAATTTGACTCTTGGACTATTGCACGAAGGGAATCTTAGTAACCTTTGTGAAGGAGGAGGAGAAACAGGGGAAATCGGGGAACCTAGATCTCCTATTGAACCAAACCAGCCTTTAAATAGCCCGGATAAAGGAAGCGCTGCAAAAATCCTCGTTGAAGGAATTCATTCACCTCAGACAGTTGGGACCATCATTATCCCTGATAAAGGGAGTGTTGTCAAAACAATCCCCATTAAGATTACCCCTTCTCAACCAAGGAACACTCTCTTGGAAATTCCTGAAGATTACTGGCATATATTTGATCCCATGGCGCAGAATCAGCCAAACACCCAGACCTCCACATTGCAATATCCTATAGTAGATTCTGCAGCAAATGCGCCCATGAAAGCCATCCCTCTCCAGCATATCCCCACATTTCATGGCCTGACATCAGAAGATCCGGATGCATTCTTGTTCGAATTTGATGTATTATGTAGAGGATACGATTACACTACCGATCCCTAGAAATTAAAATTGTTCCCCTCCACATTAAAAGGGGCTGATTTAAGATGGTTTATGGGCTTAGGTGGTGGGGTTATTAACAATTGGGATCAAATGAAAGAAGCCTTTTTAAAGAAATATCAGGATTACTGTAGGTCAAGAGAACTAAAAGATGAAATCTTTCAAATGTCAGCCAGACCAAAGGAAACTCTAGAAGAATATGTAGAACGTTTCCAATATAATTTGCAAAGATCTCCCTATGCATCGTTACCTCTGCCTGATAACGTATTGAAAACCACATTAATTAGAGGTATGAAAGAACAATGGATTGAAACGTTGAATATTATGGGGAAAGGAGACATTTATCCAAGAAAATTTTGCTGATATCATTGATCTGTGTATCAGGAGCTCAAGAGGCAGCACAAGGATAAAACCAGCAGAATATGATCGCTTTACCAGAGATAACAGAACATCAATAGAGGGAGTAACACGTGTGGAACTTGGAAATTTGCTAGAAAATTTTAAAACTGATATCTTGGGGACATTAACTACACAGCTTGATATTGTGCAGGCTAAACAAAAGCAAGCAGAGGCGGAACAGAATCTAGCAATTTTCTGCCCTCGATGCAGGAAGAAACATAGCCACAAGGAATGCCCGCTCGATACAGTTCAAACATGTGCTATTTGTACCAAGGACCACCTGACTAAAAGATGCCCCTCACTTCCTGGTTTGAAGGCAGTATACAAAGAAGCAGAAGAGGAGCCAGAATCGGCATATTTTATTAACCAGCGTCGTCAGTGGCAGCCAAGGCAATCTGGTATGTTTTCAGACCCCTCCTCTTCTTTTCAACCCCCGCAGTTCAATGCTTAGCAACAGAATATGTGGCAAAACCAGTCTCAGCACCCGTTTTCGAATTGGTCACCTCAAATGTTTCCTACTCCGAATCCTTGGATGAACCAATCTGGTTGGCCAAACTTCCCTTACCCCCCACCATATTGGCAGAATAATTCATATCCTCCGCAATGGACCCCTTCTACTTCGCAAAGTTCACCTTGGCAGACAAACTGGCCAAGATCGACATATCAGCCAGCAGGATCAATTCCGCTCCCTCAACCAACTCTGCCAGCCTTACAACAAAATCCCCAGCCTAACCTGAGACTGCAGCTCCCAACCCAACCCAACCCCAATCCAAATAATAGACCATTTCAATCTCTTCAAATTACAGAATCCTCAGAGATTGAACCTGATCTGCAGGAGTGCAATGATCTTCAGTTAAGATCTGGGCGAATAATAAAAACCGAGGGACATAGAACAACTCACATTGAAGATCAGTTACCTATAGAACAGCCGTCACAATAGGAAGATGTAAGTCAAGATCAGGCTCATCAGCAAGTAATTACATCTCCTCCACCTTTCCCAGAACGATTAGCCATTCCACGACCAACGCAATATCCAGATTTTGATATTCTGGGAGAACTACAAAGCTTATATATAAGAATTCCATTCCTTCAAGCTATACAGGATATCCCCATATATGCAAAAACCATAAAAGACCTGTGTAGCAGAAAATCAAAAAGAAATGTAACCTCTAACCCAAGAGTCCAGGTAGTCGGCACCTTATCTGACCTCCTATCAAGGAAAGAAACACCAGTTAAATACGAGGACCCTAGAAACCCAATTGTCACTGTTCAAATCTGTGGGTAGACCTTGACCAATGTCTTAGTTGATCTAGGGGCTGCAATTAACATCCTGACAACATCGACTTGCCAGAAGCTCGGAATTACATCGGTAGAACATACTTCCACTTTGTTAGAACTAGCTGACCGATCAGTAATAAGACCAGAAGGCACCTTGTATGATGTTATGGTTTCAGTGGACTCCTGGGAATACCCGACCAATTTCCTGATAATTAATCCAAAAACCCGACTAGATGGACATCCGCTAATTCTAGGTAGACCGTGGCTCGCTACTGCTGACGCCTACATTGGTTGCCGGCAAGGAAACATGACCATGACCAGAGGGCCGGATATCAAAAATTTAATCTTGTACCCTCCAGCGCAGCCAAGCATCACGCCTCATATATCACTGACCAATCTGCGCCCTACCTCATATATCACTAACAATATTAGACCCCCATTAACAGTCCAGGAAGCGCTAGATTTCAAAGATCAAACGGAAGACGATGCCATCAATAAATTCATTAATCAAATAGAATCCACATCGTATGCACAATGTTTTATGATAAAAGCGGCATTCGATAACGAATTAGAGGAGGATCCCCTGAAAGACGAACATGACCAAATTATACCTGTGACTTCTGTCGCTAATAGCAAAGTAGTGCAAATTGAACCGGGGAAAACTTTAAATATTAACGCTAATCTGACACCAGAACAAGAGACAAAACTCATCCAGCTGTTACGAAAGTATCGGGAGGCATTTGCATGGGACTATCCCGATATGAAAGGGATTGATCCCTAGCTATGCACACATCATATTTATATCGAGAAAGATGCAAGACCTGTTCGTCAACCGCAAAGAAGACTCAACCCCCATTTAAAAGATGTTGTAAAAGCTGAGCTTCAGAAACTTTTAGACATTAATTTTATTTATCCTATTTCTGACAGCAAATGGATCTCTCCACTCGTGGTAGTACCTAAAAAGAACGGGAAATGGAGGATCTGTGTCGATTATAGAGAATTAAACAAAGCCACGCAAAAAGATCACTTCCCTCTCCCATTCATAGATCAGGTACTGGACACCTTAGCAGGCAAGAAATTCTTTCCTTTCTTGGATGGCTTCAGTGGATACAATCAGATTCAGATTGCCCTTGAAGACTAGGATAAGACTACCTTTACTTGTCCCTGGGGAACCTTCGCTTATCGAGTCTTACCTTTTGGTTTATGTAATGCTCCGGCCACATTCCAAAGGGCTGTTCTTAGCATCTTTGCAGATTTAATTAATGATGGATTGGAAGTCTACATGGATGACTTCACACCATATGGAGATGACTTTGATCCAGCTCTAGATACTCTCGAAAAAGTCCTAGAACACTGCATCACTACCAGGCTTTGCTTGAGTCACGAAAAGTGTTACATGATGATGACCGAAGGACTCATTCTGGGACACTATATTTCAGTAGCTGGTATTTAGGTAGACCCGGCTAAAATTCAAATACTTTTGCTTATTCCGACCCCCACTAATCAAACAGAGGTACGCAGTTTTCTTGGTTTTTCTGGGTATTATAGACGATTCATACAACATTATTCACATATTGCTGCACCTTTACATGCATTAACTGGAAATGTTGATTTCTTATGGACAGAGAAATGTGATCGAGCCTTCAAAGAATTAAAGAAGTTGGTATCTACAACTCCAGTTCTCCGAGGACCTAATTGGAATTTACCATTCCAAATTTCAACTGACGCCTCAGACACAGCAATCGGTGCAGTTTTGGGCCAAGAAGAGGATAAAAGACCATACGCCATCTATTACATCAGCAAAAATTTGGCCCTGGCTGAATTAAATTACACTGTCACCGAAAAGGAATTCTTAGCTGTGATACACGCTGATAATAAATTTAGACACTATATTACAGGCTATCCCGTTATTTTGTATACAGACCATTCTGCTATTAAGTATTTAGCAAATAAGCCTGTTACAAATGGAAGAATAACTAGGTGGTTGATCCTGTTGCAGGAGTTTGATATTACAATCAGAGATCGACCGGGGAAGGAGAACCCTGTAGCTGATTTTCTTTCACGAATAACAAAATTAGCTGAAACAGCAGCAGTCGAGGACCAATTTCCAGACGAACACTTATTTGTTGTCGCCGTTCAGACTCCCTGGTACACTGATGTTGCTAACTATCTTGCAGTAGGTAAGCTTCCAAAACATTTAACCCCCAATGAACGGAAGCAGATTGTTCAGAAAAGCAATCGATTTTCGTGGGTTGGGGGCTATTTGTTTCACACAGGTGCAGATATGGAAATCAGAAGATGTATTCGAGAGGACGAAATCTTTGATATCTTGAAAGCCTGCCATGACGGGCCATGTGGAGGACATTTTTCCGAACGAAGAACAGCACATAAAGTATTACAAATGAGATATTACTGGCGTACAATTTTCAAGGATGCGAAAAAATTTGTCCAGGCCTGTGATAGCTGTCAGCATGCAGGACGACCTAGTCCAGCAGACGAAATGCCTTTGCGGCCTCAATTAGTGATCGAACCTTTCGAACGCTGGGCTCTGGACTTCGTCGAACCCATCAACCGGCCATCAAACCAAAGAACCTACATTTTGGTGGCAACTGAATATGTTACCAAATGGGTTGAAGCGGAGGCATTGCCTAGAGCTACAGAAGATTCGGTAATACAGTTCTTGTTCCATTTGTTTGTACGTTATGGTCTTCCAAGGGAAGTAATTACATACGGAGGACCATAATTTGTGGGGCATAAATTAACTGCAACACTCAATAACTATCATGTCCACCATAAAATTACTACCCCATACCATCCACAGGCAAATGGGCAAGTGGAGAGCAACAATAAGGTAATAGAGTCTATTTTGACAAAAACCGTTGCCTCACATCGCCGTGATTGGGCTGCCCGACTACCCGAGGCACTGTGGGCTTATCGAACCACATGGAGGAGCACCACCAGCTATTCACCATATCACTTAGTGTTTGGAAAGCAGCCCATTTTTCCTATAGAATTCGAGATCCAAACGCTGCGAACTGCCCAAGAAGTCGGATTGGATTTAAGTGAAGCACAGAAAAATCGATTACAGCAAATTAATGAGTTAGATGAAACAAGGCTCTCTGCATTACAAAATACAGCACTCATTCAACATCAGCGAGCCAAGTGGCATGATGCGCTCATCAAAAACAAGATATTTCATGAAGGAGACTGGGCTCTGTTATATGATTCTAGATTTCAGGATTTCTCGGGGAAGCTTCAGACTCGTTGGTTGGGACCATACGAGATTCGAAAAGTCCATGACAATGGGACGCTTACTCTGATCACAATCGATGGGTCTGGATATACATTTAAGGTAAATGGCCACCGAGTTCGTCTGTCTCGCAAACCGCTCACTCGGGAATCTTTTTGTCAGCAGCTACGCCAAGATACTAATATTGAGATTATGGGCGAGGAAGCGAAAACTTCCTCACCTATAGATCAGTAAGAAATTCATCTTTTATCACCACATCTTGTATATAAGATTGTAAATCTTGTATATATGTTTTTAGTATTTGTCTGTGCTGTTCCTTTTCAAAAGGAACAACACTTGGGTGCTTTTGCTGTTCCTTTTCAAAAGGAACAACACTTTTGGATTTTTGTTGTTCCTTTTCAAAAGGAACAACACTTGTGTGCTTTGCTGTTCCTTTTCAAAAGGAACAACACTTTTGGATTTTTGCTGTTCCTTTTCAAAAGGAACAACACTTGAGTGTTTTCGCTGTTCCTTTTCAAAAGGAACAACACTTGTGTACTTTGTTGTTCCTTTTCAAAAGGAACAACACTTTTGGATTTTTGCTGTTCCTTTTCAAAAGGAACAGCACTTGTGTGTTTTTTGCTGTTCCTTTTCAAAAGGAACAACACTTTTGGATTTTTGTTGTTCCTTTTCAAAAGGAACAACACTTGTGTGCTTTGCTATTCCTTTTCAAAAGGAACAACACTTTTGGATTTTTGTTGTTCCTTTTCAAAAGGAACAACACTTGAGTGTTTTTTGCTGTTCCTTTTCAAAAGGAACAACACTTTTGGATTTTTGCTGTTCCTTTTCAAAAGGAACAACACTTGTGTGTTTTTTGCTATTCCTTTTCAAAAGGAACAACACTTTTGGATTTTTGCTGTTCCTTTTCAAAAGGAACAGCACTTGTGTGTTTTTGCTGTTCCTTTTCAAAAGGAACAAAACTTTTGGATTTTTGCTGTTCCTTTTCAAAAGGAACAACACTTATGTGTTTTTGTTGTTCCTTTTCAAAAGGAACAACACTTTTGGATTTTTATTGTTCCTTTTCAAAAGGAACAACACTTGTGTGTCTTTTGTTGTTCCTTTTCAAAAGGAACAACACTTTTGGATTTTTGTTGTTCCTTTTCAAAAAGAATAGCACTTGTGTGTTTTTGTTGTTCCTTTTCAAAAGGAACAACACTTGTGGATTTTTGTTGTTCCTTTTGAAAAGGAACAGCACTTGTGTGTTTTTGCTGTTCGTCCCTTTCATATGAAGGATGTGTTTTCCATCCTCTTTCCAAGGCCATAAGTAGCAGCTACACATTTATACAATGAATATAAAAGCCAAGATATCGAGATCAGCATATCATAAATCGCTATCTTTAATAGCCCGAGTATTGATGCAACAACAAAGGAAGGATCTACACACTCACCATTCTTGCTGTCATAGTCTCACCTCCTCTGCCTTGTTGGAAAATTTCATCATGTTGAGTCCCTACAATTTCCTCTATTATTACTTGGAAATAGAACAGAAGATTTATATCTTCCTATTGGGATGACAAGACTTCTTCCGCCATTCCCACTCTTAAGGAGGGCTGAACCACCCTTATGTGTAATTACACAAGAGCAAAAGTCTGTTTCAAAAAAAAAGAGCAAAAGCAAAATAAAAAGAAATTATTTGTCAAATGCAGGATAGGGGGTTTCATTAAAGAACCAGCCTACTATGATCATAAGATTGGAAGCGAAGTGGCATTCCCATCATGGCCACCACACCAGGGATATGGTCCAACGGGTTCACTACATAAACAAACCTTGGAACAGGGGGTCTCATCACGAGCCGGCCTGCCCACGTTTCGCGCCTCTCTGGTGAATGGCATCATGGTTATCTGGTTACCAAGCCAGCATGATGGCCTGCATTTTGACAAGAATTGCTCTTCAAAAATACACAAAGGATCATGGTTCCAGGGTGTGATAAACAACTCTGCCAAGGTTATGAACACCTGTCAGCAACAGAGCTCTGTTAATGGTATCAGAGTCATAATATATACACCAATTTGGATCATATCAAATACTTCTTTCTATCCTCATAATAATTATATCTTACACTTTGATGGATACGTCGTATGAATATCTATCACCACCAATCATGGCAAAGGTATCGACTATGACTACCGCAGACTTTATATGAGTGCCAGACGTCCTATCCTCCTGTCTTGCATCACATCACGCAGGCTTATGCAAAACGCGATCTACCCTTTACCTCGATCTCGGTATTTCTTTGTCTAATATGAAACATGGCAAACCTCTATATGCTGCTCCTTTATGACTTGGTGACAAGATGGCGGCCCCTCCTCCATTGGACGGCTGGGACAGCCTATCATATTGCGTGGGGGGAGGTGACCTCATTACTCCGCCGGCCACGTGTTAGCACATCATTTGGAAATGATATGGTACGAAGGTACGATATGGGTTAACGGCATGACAATGCTATTTTTGCAAAAAGTTGTTATTTACAATCAATTTTCATGCATGCTCTGTGTTTTTTTTGCTGCGATTACGTTCTTTGCGACTGGTAATTGCTGTTCCATCTAGATCCTGAAACAGAACCATGGGAGGCAAGGCTATCAGAAGCGAGCCTAGTGAGCTAGTAGTCTCCGAAGCCGCTCGGGAGATCCTAGAGAGGGCGGGGTGGCTAACTTATTTTAGCCGCCTGCGTGAATCAAATGAAATTGTGGCCATGGAATTCCTGCAGAATTTGCAGGAAGAACACTTCGTAGTAGGTGGGAAGCAGATAATGGTCACGAAGGAAATAATCGCAGAAGTAACAGGATTACCAGCCTCAGGACCAACATGGACGAGAAAGAAAGAGAGATTGAAAAAGACCATAGAAATTTTCCAAGACGAAGGACAAAATCTGACAGTGAAGGGAAAAGGAGTGCTGCCGGCAACACTAGGAGAACCCTGGAGCGAATTGGCAAAGGTAGTGCAGCGCTACATCACCTGCGAGGGGCGAAAAGATGTGGTAATACCGCGTCACCTTAAGCTCCTGGCTGTGTTAAAAGGAAAATGTTCAGTGAATCTCCCTGCATTGTTAAATTCATTACTGCATGATGCCTCTCGGAGCCTGAAAAAGGCACACCATGAAGACGCAGTAGTTAGCCACCATAGGTTGATTCGCCTGATAGTGAGCTACAGTCTCACTCAGCAGCAAAGTAGCTGGGGGGAGCTTATTACAGCAATTGGAGGGGGAGTGGCATCACCATCCCCAAAGGCTAAGCATCCCGCTAGTACCTTTGAAGCACCTAAGAAGCCCAGAGAATCGCCAAAACCCAAGCACCCCTTGGATACACCCGAGCAACCCAAGAAACGCACGGAGTCAGTAAAACGAAAATGTTCCTCTAGAGCATCTGGACATGTAGAAAAACATAAGGGACTGGCCACAAAAGAACATGTTGCCTCGAAATGTAGGCATTCCTCTGGCATGCCAGAACAATCTGAAAAACGCAGAAAGGTGGTGGTGGAAGAACAGGTGGCCAGCACACCCGAACAACCCGAGAGGCCTAGGAAGTCAGCTCGGTTGGCAAGGATAAGAGGCAGGCTGGAGAAAATCCAGCTAAGCATTGACCAGCCGATCGAAATAACAGAGGAACCACCAGTGCCAGAACAGGAACCCTTAGGGGAAAATGAGGAACAAATTGAGAACAAAGCAGAAGCCGAGGAAGGAAATGAACATTCTGACTCTGAGGCCGAGGCCAGCTATCCGGAGGTAGCCACTGAGCAGCCAATTCAAGAGGAGGAGAGGGAACAATTGGGGGACAGCCCTCAACAGGTCCCCATGGAGGAAGAAGAGCTGGCCACCATCTTGGCCAGCCTGGGAAATTATGCTTCACCTTCCAGTCCAGCAGACCATCCTGAAGGACCCTCTGAGGAAGAGGCGCATGAAGAATTGCATGAAGAAATGGTAGGAGGAGAAAACCCCGCTGTTGTTGACAAGGAAAATGTAAATACCAACCAGGAACAACCTGTTCCCAAGACACCGGGAGAAAACCCACCTGCTGATGACGTGGAGAATGAAAATGCTTGTCGGGAACAGTTCGTTCCCAGAATGCCAGAAGAAACCCTCGATGAAAGAGGAGCATAATTGAGGGCCACTCATGCGCCCACAGCCGAGGCAAGAGAAATTAAGAAATTGAGAAAGAAACAACAGAGACTGCTAAATATTATAACCCAGCTTCGGCAGAAAATTAGAAGTTTGAAAGCCAGTCTGAGAATAAGGAGGACCACAAGGAGAAAAAGAAGGACAAATGCAGCAGGGTCCTGTCAGATGAGAAGGCAAGGGGCTTATAGGCACCTCGTAGGTCAATACTCCGCTAATAGACCTATGGCTATTCCAGCCAGCACTGAGGGACAAAATGTCGTTCCATCTGGTATGGAACATCAAAATGCCGTCCCTATTGACGCTGAGGAACAGACTGTTGTTCCAAATAACCCATTGGGACCAGCTGCCGTTCCAATCAAAACCGAGCCGCAAGACGACATTCCATTTATAGAGGGACCATCGTACCCCTTTATTCATGTTAAGAAAGAAAGGGAAAGCAAAGCAGTCCAAACTGAGGCACCACCTTTAGGGATAATTCGGGATACGAATTCCAGGCAGCGAAATAGGAAGGTCCAGGTAAAACTCTCTGCCTCTGAGAAATCATGGAAAATGGATCCAAAAACCAAGGCCTTGCACCACGAGATGAAGCAAGCCCGACAGGAGGCTGACCAGCTAAGGGAACAAATGATCCCTCGGGAAAAATACGAGGAGTTGCAGCAGAAAGCTGAGCAGTTAAGGGAACAAATGATCCCTCGGGAAAAACATGAAGAACTGCAGTAGCAACTGCGGAACATGAGTCAATCAGAGAGTTAGGCCTTTGAAGGATGGCAGAAGGAACAGGAAAAGGTTGCCAAGGTAACACGTTGACTAGATGTTGTTATTAAACAATTGGACACTATATGTTCGTTGTATAATGATGTTTTGACTTGCAGGGCCCCTGCAAAGAATTATGCTTTATTTCTCCTTGAAAGATACTTAAGATTGAAAATAAAAGCCGTCAGGGCAGGTGCCCCCATTCAGATTAATACTGTTAATGATTTTATTGATTGTTGCAAACATTATGGGGTTAAGGTCCAACTGTCACTATGTGAATTCTATTTGCACAACATGGTGCTTGAGCAGGAAACTGATTTAAACCCTAGCCCTTTTGTGGGAGATATATAGCTACAAGCATTTGTTTCATTTGGGGTCAATCAGTTGAAGTGGCTCAGGGCTTACAATTCCTTCCAGAGGCAGGAGAACAACCTAGATCTATGGGTCAGGGCCGAGCCTAGAGACCCCGTTCACCTATGGCAATCACACAAACGCCTTATGAGAACCCCGGGCGTCATAGAACTGCTAGGACCCATGCATGAGGATTTGATCCAAAATAGCTTGGAATACTTTCTGGCTATTAAGGATTCTGCCCTGGAATCTGCCAAATTCCGCTATCGGATTTCTACCCAAAGCATCCAGCTCAGGGAGCCATTCAAATACGAGAATTTTGAGCTGGCTGCTGAACGGTTGGCCCTTTATGGCCAGCGCATTCTACATGCTGAGCCGTCTTGGTTAGGATACTAGTTCTGTAGCCCAATTATTTGGCACCCTGCACCTGGGTACCAGGCCTTGTATAATATGTCTGCAGATCAATTGAACCAGTTCTTTGATAATCTGGTTGCTCACCATGGTTGTAGACCTCCTCACGAGGTGCCCTCTCTCGCCTATTCTCTTACCGCTCTCCATGTTAATTATAACGTTTTCATGAGGCCATGAAACAGAGTAAGCTGGGGGGTGCGTAGAGCATTGGAAAGGTAAGTTTTAACGAATAACTTAGTGGTGTTTCAAGCAATAGTTGTAACCTTTTCTTTGTTATAAAATAAGGAGAGTGTAATGAGAATAAGTACGAATGACCGAATCACTAAAAGTTATCTTCTCTATGCAGGAAAAGACAAAAGTAGGAAGGCGCGGTGCAAAACGAGAGTTCCATGAGAAGATATCGGCCGTCCCTCCAATTCCAAATAAAGTCCAGACCAGGGCGAGTAAATCAAGGCAGATCAATCCGGGACGAGATGAAGGACTGTCAGTTCGGAAGGCTAGGCAGAGAAAAGAAAGGAGTTAACAGTTAAACAGATCCCTCAGGATCTTTGATCCTGAGGGATCGTTACTTTCAATCATTTTGTTGTTTAGTTAACTCCGCCATTACTTGTATAAAAAGGGGAAGCATCGAAGACTTCAGGGACGTCTAGAGTATCTTGTATCTTGTATCTTTACTTTCTGTTTACAGGCTGCACAGTTGGTTAAACTCAAACTATCGAGTCTCTTTGAGACTTAGTTTTGATGTACCATCATTGATGCGTTAATATAATATATTTGGTGTTACTTTCTCCCTGCATCTGAAGTAAGTTACGGCGGTGTGCCATTGGAAGCTAAGGGCCCGGCTCCAACGGACACTGGCTGATTGTATCATTACAGTTTGGCTTTGTGTGGTTTGTTTATTGTTCTCAATAATTTGATATACTTACATGTTGTTCCATACTTGTTCATCAGTAGTTTTCCTTTTGTAAATCTTTGTAACAAGTTTACATCATATTTCCAAAATTGATCACATAACATTGTTCTAAATTGTTCACTTCCGTTACAGAATTTATAAGTGGAACGTTTCAGCTACATATGGTTGGAGTAATGGACTACTGGTAATCATTTCAGATTATGTGTATATATGATTGACGTTTCCTGTTTATGGTGATTTTCTATTCCATTTGATTAAACTGTCTACTTGTACAAAAGATTGCTCTTTCTTTGTATGTAAGTTGATGCCAAGAATTGAGAGTGTTGAACTCGCGAGATTTAGTTTCTTTCCTGCCATTCCTTTTTACTGCTGTTCCATTTCTGAATTGCTGTTCCATTCTGCTTTCTTGCTGTTCCTTTTTACTTGCATTCATTAGTTTGGTGTGGGAGGAGGATTAAGGCTGTCGTGAGACACAACAGACGCTATTATGCTCCCAGATCCCTGATCCATACTCTAATTCCTTTTCCTTCATCAATTTCTAGAGGGATGGGTTACTGCTTCCATACCCTTGACTGACAAAGTTGTCGCGTGTGATTTCCTTATGCAAAAGTAATTTAGCATAGCTTAGCATCTGTTTACTCTTGTATTTCTTAGACCTATACTACTAAGCATTACTCTGAAAAATAACCTCAAATCGAGATACCCTTTACAATAACAAAACGCTCCTGGATTGACTTGTAATGTGAGATAACTAGAGGTGAAAAAGACCCTTGTTACAGCTCTACATTGGGCACCTTTAATTCTCTACCTAGCTAGTCATCTGCCAAGCTTGAGCTGTTTGGTCAGGGAACATTCTCTATTCCGCAGCAAGTAATTTAACCATGGCATGGTCCAGTTTAGATTGTTGGGCCATCCATCAAGTGTGATTAGCAGCAGTATTTGCATAACCTGATACTGCCAAATAAGCTAGTAGTGGCATTTTGACTGGCCACTTTCCTGGTCTTTAGTTTGGGGTTCATTTTCACTTTTCTCTTGACCACTTGATTTTCTTTCCTTTTGATTATTCTTTTAAGGCATACCCTCTTTTCATTTTTTAATTTTTTGTAGCATGTACACAAGATATGGAACCTTTGCAGCCTGCAATGATGAACATATTTGGTCCTTCCACTTTCAATCATGAAAGATGAAACCTATTGGTATAGGAACCTAACAGTGGCTCCACTTGGGGATGGCTTGTCCTAGTGGAAAGCCAAGAACAACAGGTCAGATGGCCTTATTTTCTTCCTCTCACTCTAGTGAATTTTCTCTAGTATTGCCACCTTTGATCTGCAATTAGTGAGATGGTATGCAGTGTTTCATGACCTCCTTAGAACAGTAATAAATATTTGATGACTTGCTAGCCTGTATCACTGCCTATCATTGGTTTTTTGTTTTGAATACCTTGCTCATTCCTGTTCCTCTGAGCTTTCCCCAGTATCTATGTCATCTTTATGTGGTTTTGCTGATCATTCTTCAAAAATCTGTTGTGGTTGCTCTTCTATATATCTACTGAAAAAAGGAAAAAAGTACTTGAAAATATAGACACTTATGTACAATATGGGGCCATCCTATGCTTATGTATCATGGTAGTGCTTGAGCATTCTCCCATTCACTGGGCCTTCATCATTGTTTGACTCATCTAGACTCTTGAGAAAGAAGGTATTGTTACCTTGCACAGCTTGGATTATAAATGGCCCTTTCCACAGAAAGTCAAACTTGCCATGCTTTCCTTTGTCTTCCCTCCTAGAATCCCATCTCAGTACTTTGTTACCTATGAAAAATTCCTCGGCCTTTGTTCTTTTGTCAACCATTTTTTTAAGTTTTTCCTGTAGAACTTGGGTTCTATGATACACTTCTTCCCTTGTTTGTTGTAAGTGGATTGTCTAATTGATCCTTCTCTGAATATCATTGGGTTCAGCCTGTATTTCTTGCAGCAATTTGATCATAGGGATCTCAAGAGATGATGGGAACACAGATTCCAGGCCATATACCAATTCATATGGGCTAGTACCAATAGATCTTTTTGTGGTCAATCTATCTGCCCATAGTGCATTTACCAACTTTTTATGCCAATTCTTTTTGTTGTCCTCCAAGACCTTTTTAATGATGTTGATTAGGCTTTTATTGGAGGACTCAGCTAGGCCATTGCCTTGAGGGTAATAGGTTGTTGAGTGATCTAGGGTGATATGATATTTGTGACAGAAGCTGATCATTTTCTTGGATTTAAACGCAGTTGCATTATCTGTTATGATTTTCTCTCAGCAGCCAAATCTAGACAAGATATTGGTTTCTATGAATTGTATGATAATTGAATCATTTGCTTGTCTACAAGGTATAGCCTCTATCCACTTGGTGAAGTAATCATTAGCTGTCAAGATCCATCTATGCTGGCCTGAGGAAGAAGGGTGAATTTCTCCAATGAAATCTAAGCCCCATTGTTGAAATGGTTTTTCAGTTGAAATGGGCCTGAGGGGCAAGGGAAGTAACTTCTTCTTCCCTTCAAAGATCTGACATTTGTGACATGACATTACAAACTTTTTTGAATCAGTAAACAGCGAGGGCCAATAAAATCCAGCCCTTAGGATTTTATCAGCTGTGGATTTCCAATACAGGTGCCCTCCACAATCTCCTGCATGAAATTCTCTAAGGACCTTATCAGCTTCATCTGAAGTCAGGCAGTTGAGCAGGACACCTTCATGATTTTTCCAAAATAAAACATTGTCTATGATGCAAAACTTTGAAGCCTTAAGTTTTAGAAATCTGTTCTTGGTTCTGGATAACCCTGGAGGAGCTTGCAGGTTTAATAATACAAAACATATGTCAGCCTACCAAGGTGATTCTAGAAAGGCTTGATTGAACTGTGGAGTCGCCATCACCTGTTTGTTATCTAGTTCATTTATGTCAAGGGCTTCAAAGTTAGTCTTAGTCATTAATTTGGCTAGCCCTTGTCCTTTTATAAGTTTTGTTGGTTTGATTTCTATATCATATTCCAGAATACTGGCCATCCATTTTCCCCTCTTGCCTTCCATTCCCTCTTGGGTTAAGATATCTTTGACTACAACATTGGGCACATATGCAATTATATGAGAGTATAGGATGTAAACTCTGAAATCCTTTATGGCTTTTACCATGGTATATGCTTGTTTTTCCATGATTTTGTACTTGAGTGGGGCATCCCTAAGGGCTCTACTGAAAAAGGCAATAGGTTTTTCACATCCCAAGTCATCCTTTTGCAGTAGGACAACAACAATTGTGTTTTCAGAGGCAAAGGAGAAGATTATAAAGTATCTGTCAGAACTAGGGCTTGTAAGCACAAGTGTTTTTGTCAGGGCTATCTTGATTTCTTCAAAGGCTTGTTTAGCCTCAATTGTCCATTTGACCTTGGCATCTTTCCTGAGCATATTGTTCAACAATCTTATCAGCGCAGCCAGGTTGGGAATAAATCTTCTTAGGAAATTAATTTTCCCCAAAAAGGCTTGTAATTCCTTGATGTTTCTTGGATGGGGGACTTGCAGTATAGCCTGAATCCTATCAGGGTCAATTCTTATGCCATCTTTTGAAATTATATGCCCAAGGAGTTTGCCTTCTTCTAGGCCAAATAGTGATTTCTTTGGGTTCAAAGAAATGCCATACTTTCTGCAAATTAAAAACACTTGTCTGAGGTGTTTTAAATGCTCCTAGTCTGATTTTGAGAAGGCTGTTAGATCATCAAGGTATATGACCAGGAAATCATGGATTTCTTTGGAAAAGGCTATATCCATTGCCCTTTGAAATGTGGCTCCAGCATTCTTGAGTCCAAAAGGCATTTTGACATATTTGAAATTTCCCCAAGGTGTGGTGAAAGCAGTTTTATCTTGGTCATCTAGGTGGACCAAGATTTGATTGAATCTTGAGAAGCCACCCAGTAATGAAATCCTTGAAGCTCCCACTACCCTTTGTAAGATGTGATCCATTTTTGGTAAGGAGTAGTGGTCTTTGAGGGAGACTTTCTTTAAATTTCTTAGATCCACACAAAGTCTTATCTCCCCTGTTTTCTTTCTTGTAGGTACAAGGTTGGAAATCCATTTAGAAAACCTTATGGGAGCAATTATCCCAGCTTCATACATTCGTTTTACTTCTTTCTCTATTAGGGGCAGAAGTACTGGATTGAATCTTCTCAACTTCTGTTTAAAGGGTTTCTGGTTTTCTTTCAGGGGTATTGTGTGCTGGATCACTGTAGTATCATAGGACTTAAGGTCCTCATAGCTCCAGGCAAATACATCCTGAAACTCTTTGAACAGTTTGATATATTCTGGCTTCTTATCAGGAGGTAAGGTTCTAGAAAGCTTGATCATTTTGGGATTTCCAATGGTCCCAATGTTACACTCCTCTATTTCTGCATTAATGGGTTGCATATTTGGTTTTTTAGAGAGATCATTTGAATCAAAGATGTCTTCTAAAGGAGCAAGACTTGTAGGCAAGAAATTGTCTTTTAACTGAATTACTTCTGTTTCTTCCTCATTACTTTCATCAAGATCTGTTATCTTCAGTTTCTGCAAATTGGCAAGGTCAAAAATTGTGGGGTGTAATATCCTATCTGTTGTTTCAGCTGATATACTGGTGTCTGGTTCATGCTTTTGGTTTTGATCCTCCCTAATGCTTGTGTTAATGTTTAAGTTTGAGAATTCCTCCTTCATGGTTAAAAAATTGTTTATCTGAGTGTCATTCTCAAAAACTTGCCAATTATTTACATTGTCTGGGACCAAGGGCCTGTGTTTGATCTCAGCAGTGAATTGTTGGTTAGGCCCAAAAGGAAGTTTACAGGTACTTGCAAAGGTTGCCATACTTAGAGCATGCAAGTTGTGGTTCCTAGGTATTTTGGTGATCTGATATTCTAGGAAGTTATTGAGTAAGTCTGTCACTGCTGACCTATAAGACCTTAACCTGGGATCATTTGTAACAAAATTACCCTTTATCTGCTGGATAATGAGGTCTGAATCCCCCAATATGGAGACATTGGTCACTCCTAGGTTCTTTATCAGTTTGAGACCTAGTAGGAGGGCTTCATATTCTGCCATGTTATTTGTGCATCTGAAGTTAAGCCTATAGGCATGACCTAGAGCATGGTCATTTTGAGTATTGTGTATCCATACCCCTGCTCCTGCTCCAAGCTTATTTACTGATCCATCAAATTCTAAATACCACAAGGTTTCTTGGTCAGTATTGGCTTTAATTGATTTACAGACCTGTTCAATGGGCAAGTCTGGTCTTGGTGATTCTTGTGATATGTCAGTAGAGTCTGTTGTTTTGATGAGATTAGTGACCTTTTGTTCAGCAAAAGTGGATTGTTCATTCATATGCCTGGTTTCCTTTGTTTCTAGGAGCTTGAGCTCAGTTTTGGGGCATATGTCAGCATTGTATAGTATGAAGGAGTCCATATCTGAATGGATGGAGTAGATTGGGAAATTTTGGGGTTTATCCTGGTTGCTGACCACATATTTCATGAGTGTCTCTCTGTACAGTCTCTTTGGCTGGCCAAAGACTGAAATTGTGTCATATGACATGTCTAGTTTCAAAGATCTTTGGAGTTTGGCACCCCAAGACCTTGACAGGAGCATACCGTATTTGGGTGGAATGTCAGCCACTACTACATCCATTAGAATTGTTTTGGCTGGATATTGGATCAGGGATACACAGAGGTCTTTAATAAGGTCTAAACATCTTACCTGGCTGGAATCAAATGAAAATAAATCTTTGTAGGATCTGGTGATGTCTAATCCAAGTTTTTCCATTACTGATTTGGGCATTAGGTTATGAGAGGCCCCTGAGTCAAACATGTCATTGTGTAATACTTTGTCATGAATGTTTAGGCTTACATAGAATGGAGGAGTTCCTCCATCCCCTGATTTTCCATTGACTTCTGAGCCAAAAATCAGTTCTGGTTGGTCATCCAAAATGTTGACTACATCCCTGTTTTCTGGTACTTGCAATGATCTATTGATTTGTTGTCTGAAGACCTCATGTTTGGCTAGTTCAGATAGAGGGATTGCAATTTTGAGTTTGCCAATTTCTGTTTCAAGATTGAAAGGTTTCTCTATCTGAACTTTTACATTATGAGCAACAAATTTTTCCTTTTCTGCTGAATTTTGGGTGAGCATGTCCTGATCAGGCATGTTATTTTGGGATATGTTTGGGTCAGTTCTGTTTTCTATAGGTTTGCCCAGAATTTTTGTTGGAAGGAGTGGTGTGGGTGTAGGTTTTACTGGGGACTGTACATCAGATACATCTTCCACTGTAACCTCTTTGTGGGGTTTTTTATCTGAGGACTCTGTTAAGGCAGCTTTATCAGTAGTTTTCTTGGGCAGTTTGATGTGTGTCTATTTGGTATTCTCAGGTACATCTATGGTTCTACTCCTTAGCTTGTATTGTTTGTGTACTTCATAGACTGTTGTGTCACACCCTTCTCTGAAATCAAATGACTCACCAGATTTTGCTTGGAATTGTTGGTAGTCTTGGGCCTGCTGATCATCTTGTGTTAAGAATACCTATTATTCACTGTCCAGACCCATTAAATTGATGTGGGGATCTTCTATTTGTTCCCTAGTGGTTGAGGCCTCTGCATAATTTTCTTGAAATGGAGGTCTGATGTTTTGATCAGGACTAGTTCTCCCAGCATTTGGGTTTTGGTTTTTCCTAAAATTTGGATTCCTAGTAGTGTTGCTTGTTTGTCCTTCCCAAGAGGACTTTCTTTCCATGGTCTCAACCCTATCTCCTAACCTTTCCATACCTTTCATGATTGCATCTAGCTTTTGATCAAAGGTTGAGGGTTCCTGTTTGAAAGTTATTCTTCTCTCATTTTTTGCTCTGGTTCTCTTGGCAATCAGGTTTGCCTCTACACTTACAGCTATATTCTGCATGTCTGCAAGACTTGGAGGTGCTCTTTCTCTTAATTGATATGCCATGTCTGGGTCAAATCCATCAGGAAATTTGATAAAGGCTAGATCAGGAGGAGGTCTCAAGTTTTGAGGGATAGCATTATATACATTGTTGAACCTAACACAGTAGTCTTGAACTGTCTCTTGTGGGCCTCTTTTCAAATTATCATATTTTGTAAGTATGTGAAGGGGGTCCTTCTTCTTTTCCCACCTGTTTAAAACACTTAGGTATAAGGCATCCGGATTGACTATAGAGTTTGCAGCCAGAGACCTGAACCAATTCCTTACATCCCCTGTCAAACTTTGCACAAAAATTTTCATTCTTACATCTTCATCATCTATCTTATAGTTCTCAAAATAGTCTTTCATCCTCTTGGTGTGTTGCTGGGCAGTGTAAGTGCCAGTCCCATCAAAGTAAGTGATTTTCCCTTGATAGTCTTGGGGCATTTCCCCTGGGTTTGCAGGCAGGACTAGAGGAGCATATCTAGCCATGTTTACAGGGATAAAAGGGGCAGCAAGGAGGAGTGGGACAGTTGGGACAATAGGGATGACAGGAGTGAGGTGTGTTGGGGATGGGGGAGTGGGGAAACTAGCTTGGGAGGTGGATGAAGAGCTAGGATAAGCTAGGGTAGGGTGAGGATGAACTGATGCTTTGACAGGAGTGGGAATATAGCTCTGCTGATTTGGCTCAGTATTTGAATCTGAGGGCTCCCTTAGCTGCTCTTGTTTCTTTAAGCTTTTGGGGATTAACTTGGGGTTTTCAAAGATAGTTGGGGGATTAGGGTCAGGATTGGACCTAGTGTAACGGGATTTCTTCTTTGGAGCCAGCTTCTAGGCTTTCTTTGCTTAGTATCCTATGATAGGACCTTCAAATAGGAAGCTTATTTCCTTTCACTTGGTATTTTGACATAAAGTCCCCAGTGGAGTCGCCATTGATGTTATCACTCAGGTTGTTCCCTGCTTCCTAAAGGGAATACGGCCGAGGTAACCACTGACCAATCTTTTAGTTGCAGGTCCTAGCCTACCTGTAACTAGAGAGGGCTCTCTCTTTATATTTTAGCTTTGTTTGATGAATGTTTTAGGCTAGTTATGATGCACTGTTTGTTTTAAATTTGGTGGGTTGGTGAATTCATATAGAACTGGGATACAGATTACAGAACAGTTTGTTCCATTGGGCAATGGAGTTGAGGTATTTGTGCTTATGAAAGTGGACTTATGAAAATAGAGTGTTGTTGCAGAGCAAGTTAGGCATATGTGAAACAATTTATCAGATTTGTCGATGAAAATATGGAATTAGTGAGTGAAAGGCAGTTAAGAATCTTTCACTATGCTAAATGAAGAAACATGAAGATATTGCTTAAGAGCAGTTAAGAATTCTTAAATAGTATTTACCATGACAGGATAAGTTCAGACATGAGCAATTAAGAATTCATATCTATGGCTAATCTAGAAGAAAACATATTTAGAAATAGAGATTAAGCATAGGGTGCTTGAAACAAATCCTAGACTATTCTTTTTCTCTACTTGCTAAGATTATGAACACATAAGAGTTATGAAATACACAGGAAACACATACACAGTTAAGAGAAACTTATTGATTCAGCAAATGACACAGGAATTCTGCAACAAAACAGGGCTTTACATATCCATCTTCAGACAGCGTTGGAACCAGAAATCTCCATCAGCAATTTTTATTATCAAAAAGTCTTCAGAATACAACAAAGCTCTTTAGAAATAATTACACTACAAACGATCCTCAATGCGTTATCTGAGGGGATATATATACAAACTAGGGTATAAAATATCTTAGTGGAGAGTTATTGTGCAATAAATTGCATCACCAACTCTCTTACAAAAAGTAAATGACAACATAAATGTAGCTTTTAATGCTGAGATAGCCGATATTTTTTTGTCAGACAGATTTGACTTTATGGCTCTGGAAAGTAGGCTGAAGTTGTGCCTTTAAATCTGCGTTGATTTAGCCTGCTGTCTGGGCGCATTGCTGAGTCACCTGTACGGCCACTTGATGTACCTGTATCTTGATCTTCCTGCTGACCTGTCTGCTGACCTGTAAACTCTGATTTTTCTCAAAAAAGGCAAAAAGTAAAGTGGTATTATCTAGGCAAAATCTCCAGCATTGCTTGCCACCAATCAGATGTGGGTAGCTGATGCCTCCTCATTTTTACCACTGTTTCATCTACCTCTGTATGTCTGTAGAAATTGGGAGGCACCTCAAACAGATGATTTATTTCATGTTCAATGAAGAACAAATTTTCCAGCTTGTCATAGAGGGATTGTCCAGAGGGAGGCCCTGCTTCTTCTGTGGAGCTTCTGGATGCAGTGATCTGGTTTTCAACATAATTGTTGATCCTTGTCATATACTGATTATATGACAACAGCTGTCCTGTGCCAGTCACTAGGCTTGGCAGTCCTTTGTCCTGTAGAATAGCCATCTTGGCTCTAAATTCATCTATCTCCGCCTTCATCTCCTGACACTTCCTCTCCAATGTCTGAGCAAAATTCCTTAAGGTCAATACCTTTTTGGCTGTGAGGATTGTATTTGTCCTATTGCTTATTTGTAGAGCAGCCAGTTCCTCTCTAGTGCGGTTATTCAGGAAATGAATAATTTTGGTAGCCTGCTCAGGCATTATTCCCAGGGCTGTCCTGGCTCTCTGAATCTCTACATGAGCTATTTCTATTAGCTCCACCTATTCAAAAATTTCTTGAATGGACCTACATTGGTCCTGTATAGATTGGCCAATTTTGGCCCAAATAATCTTTCTAATTTCTGCTAGGGTTTTACCTAGCATCAACTCTTTTTCTATAGTTTTCACTTTGGCCTCTAAGGCCTTTATTTCTCTTTGCTTTTCTGCCACTGTCATTTTTGATTTGTCATAACTGGCCTCTAGCTTGGCCAGTTTTTCCTTGGCAGTATTTATTTCAGTGATTTGAGTTTCCAGCTCTTTAAGAGCCTTCATCAACTCCTCCATTCCCATGGTGGATTTTGCTGCTGCTGTTGCTTCTACTGTTGCTCATATTGCTGATGTAGCTGTAGTAGGTGCTGGAACAGTAGGAGGGACTGTTGTTGCTTGTGTTGGAGGGGCAGGTTCAAGGTTTGTTGAAGTTTGAGGAAGTTGGGAGGCTGATTCCCCTTACTTGTCCTGCAGAGCTTTCTCTAACTCTGCCTCCATTTGTAGTATCCTTTGGTTCATGATCAGCAGCAGCTCCATGGCATTATCCACCTGTTTCTCTTGTGCTAGCTCTGCTGTTTCAGGATGGATGGTAGGAGGCAATTTTGCCTGTCTTCTCAATGCAGCAATATCATCTTCTTTCTTCTTTATAAGGGCTCTAACACCCTTTGGGTCCTTTGGGTCATGTCCCAAATCTACAATTATGTCCTCCAGAGTATTTATTCTGTTATCCTTTGTAGAGGAGGACAACCTTTCATAATCAAGTTGCCTGTTGGTGTTCTTCAAGGCTTCTTTTAGCTGATGGGCCAGCATTTCCCTGTCAGCAAGTGTTGCATACACCATCTCCCCAGTCTGTTTGTGCAGCTCAATCTGATCCATGGGGCGTACGTCTTTAGCAAAGACCTCTAGATTTGTCCTGTAGTAATCCGCTGTGGTCTTTGGGTGTGGAACTTTGGGCTTTAGATGAGTGAAGATCATCTTTTCTTCCTTTAGATCATAGGCAGCCATTAATCTTTGCTTTTTGGCTGGGGTTGTATTCAGGAATTGCTCATAGAGCTGCACCCTTAACAACTCATTTTGTGCCTTCATATCTTTGAAGCCCTCTTTGACTGTGGCTGGCTTCTTGCCCTGTTGTCTGGAGGAGGATACCTCCATGGTCTGCTGCTCGGCCTGTTCTAGTTGAAATGAGCTAGTGGCAGTCTGTTGGCTTGTTTGCCTTTCTTTGTTGTGGCTTTCTGCCAGTTCTTCACTGATGTCTCCTTCTTCTGCCTTGGGGTCTACTCTCGGCCTCTTGGCCTCTGGTTGCTTTGATGACCCTGTTGGAGGTGTGATCTCCTCCCTGTCTCTCTTTTTCCCTCTCTCATCATTGAGAGGAGTCTGCAAAACTGGGTTTTGTGTTTGTTCAGTTTGCTGTGGAGGGGCCTGTTTTGATTGCTGGTCCTTTGAAGTACTAGGCTGCCCTGTCTCTATCTCTTGTTGTTCATCCATTTTCTCCTTTCCCTTTGTTGTAGTTGCTGTTGTTGGAGCCTGCTGGATGTCCTGTGCAGCTGGAGCAGTAGAGGTTCCTTCTCCTGCTTGGACTGGTTGCTTGAACAAGACCTGTTGACAAGAGTCTAAGTCAAGAGTTTTTTCCAAGTCCTTTACAGTCTGCTCCATTATTTCTTCTTGAGTCAATTCCTCTAATATTGACTCAGGAACCCATTCATCTTGATTAGCAAAGTGTTGTATTTGAGGGATTGGGAAATGCTTATGGGCTAGCAGCCTATATTTGACCCTCCTAGTACTGATGAAGCCCTCAGGGTCATAAGGGACCCACCAGAAGCTTCTCTTGAGTTTGAGCTGTTGTCCTAGTATTTGGTCAGCTTCTTGCCAACCATCTTTTTTGTTCATGACAAATGGACCTAGGTGGTCCCTGAAATTTAGGTTGGCTTTCTTCTTTGCACTGTGAAAGTGTGTTAGATTAGAGTTTATGAGTTGTCTGTAGTACTCCAGGGCAAATAGCCTCATAGGGACATATTTTGGGAGCTTGTAGGGACAGAGCTCACAACCATAAATTCTGATGATAGTGTGGTTTTGGTACAAGTACCAATCACCAATTTTGTAGCTTCTAGATAGCTGCAAGATTTTCTACATATCCTTGGACAACCTGATAGGAGGGGTCCTCTTTAAGAGGCATGTGACTGGATACACAAACTGATCAATGAACTCACAGTATGAGTAGGCTGAATTCTATACTTGGTGGAAGACTGAAGACCAGAAGATCACAGACCTCCTCTCACCCTGTGAGTCTAGCTTCCTGATTGAGCACTAGAAGCAATTTGTTTGGTAGTATAAGAATAAATGATAGATGTATGAGGAATATTTGAATATTGCCTCCCTCTTCAGCCTTGTCAATTGATCATGTATCTTATTGGCAATGTACTTGGCATAGTTGTATTTCATAGTAGGGGGCTTCACAAGGCTGTATGCAGAGAGCATGACCAGCACAGTCAGGTCAACATGTTTGTTTGTAGTGAACCCCAACATAGAGGTCAGCATATCTACCAATAGCTTGCCAACCTCATTGAAATCTGCATAGGAAAAAGGAGGTGGCCCAAAAGGTTGGCAGTCTGCCTTCATGAATTTCCTGGCTATGGCAAAAATGTCTGTGCTAGAGATTTTGGAGCCCTCATCTAGCAAATAGTTCATGGAGAAGGGGTATAGCAGCTGGGTCTGCTTGTAGTTGAGCATCTGGTTGATGGAATCTGGAGTTATATAAAAGAGGATGCTCCCAGATGGAGACTTTACAGCCCTGAGTTTTTGGTCATAGTTCTCTGCACATAGGTGGATGACTTCAGGAAAGATGTTGACAAAAGGCAGGAAGTAAGTGGGCAGATTGGATTCCCAAATGCTATATAGGTCACTGTTGTCCAAGTGACTGTTTCTTAGTTGGTAGTATGTTTGCAAGTGGCTTCTTTCTGCCACAAAGTCTGTGATGAGGGCATCACTGTCCACCAGTGGCATAGCTTCTAGTTCTCTGTTAGGTGGATTTATGGGCACCACATCCAGAGCAGTTGGAGTGGCCATTGTCTTGTTTCAGCTGGTGGCTTACTGATTTCAAACTTGATGTGAATGCTGAGGAAATGGCTTACTGATCTCTGTTTGCAGTGAGCAGTTTGGCAGTGCAAGGAGGCTGTCACAGGCTTAATGAATCTGTGGGGCACTCTGTTTTGAAGAACCAGAGTGTGTTTGAGCTGGTTAGTTGGTTATTTGCAGAGAAGTCCTTTAGCAGGGGTGAGGGAACTTTTCAAGTCAGTCTTTTAGCCATTAGCTGGTCTTCTTTAGTTTTTCTTTGTGGAAAAATGGTGAATTTCACAGAGGGTCGCGGGTTTCTTCGAGACTTTCATCACGCAGGGGTTTCAGTGGGTTTTTAAGTAGATTACAGTGGTGAATTTGACAATGTGGGTCCTGTAGCTGAGTTTTTTAAGCAGGAAAATAGGATTGCAAGGAGAACAGTGGACAAGATAGGATGCCTGCGGCAAATACTTGGTTTTAATGGCGTATGAGGCGTTTGCACCGGTCGAGTTGGTTGAATTACAGGTAGTTGGGTTGATGATGTAGGCGGAAATGACTTTGGCGGATTGCTTTTGCTTTTTTACCGTTGTAGGTTGAATTTCGCTTTCAGAGGAGCTCCGGGCGTCGTAGAAAACAATGCGAAATAAAAGTTATTTGACGCCTTTTTATGCATTTTTGGCATATTGGCGCCTTTTTGTGATGACGTCATCATGGGCCCGGGTACGGATGGGTGACGTGGAAGCTGACGTGGGTGCCCAGGTGGCAACGACATGGTGGCAGGGTGGACAGGGTGACATGGCGGCCGAGGGCGACATGGAGGCCTGGCGGCGGCAAAGCGGGGTGACGTCACGCTGACGGGGGCATGACGTCAGCGCGGGGGGGAGGGCAGTAAGCAGTCTCCCCGGCATGGTCCAAGGCAGTAAGTGGTTTAGAGGGGAGGGGCAGCGAACAATGCGGGCGCCTAACGCATGGCGGGGGTATGGCAATAATACCGCCCATCCCCAGGACGCAAAAGGTCGGGCAAGTCTGCTGGGAGATCGGCCGCCCACTGTTCGATGGGCGGGGTGGAAGATCGAACGGCGGGCGGGAATTGCGAAGTGACAACGCATTAACACACCGGGGGCCCGCCCAAATAATTAATTAAACTTTAATAAATCGGGCGTGGTGGGTTTAGAACATTAGGTTATGGGTTTTTCGGGTTAAAACACACATTTTATTAAATGTTTTTAATTTAAAACTATATAATAAAACGGGTTTAGGGCGGAGGAAAGGGGGACAAGGGTAAATGAGGGCAAGGAACTTGATTTTTTGACCTTTAACCATGGTTTTTTGCCCAAAACCCATAGTTTTTAGAATGAATGAGGGTTAATACTAACCCTTGAGGGGTTAATATTTCCCAAGGAGGGTATATAGCTATAATGTTAGGGGGAGGGTAATTATAGATATTTTTGGGAGATTTTGAATAGATTGTAATAGAATTAGGGGAAGGGGGAAGTTAGGGAGCTAGATAATATGTTAGTGATTAATATGGTTTGTGAGGTGAATGAAGGGGTAAAGCCAAGTTTTAATAAGTGAAACTTAACTTAGGATTTTGAGGATAAATGAAAATGAAAGAAAGGATGTTTTACACAAAAAAAGTGGCTTCTTTTCATGTTTGAACTGCATGGTTTGACCAAGTAGTTTGTTATGCAATGAGGTGGAACTAGACACCTGAGCAGATCTCAAGGCCCTTGGGAGTGTTAGTAAAATGAAGTTTGGGGGAAACTGGGGAAGTTAGACATGCTTCCAATGCTTGTCCTCCACTCTTTGCCTTTGAGGTCAATACCCTGAGTGGCATAATTTTTTGCACTTAATAGGCCAATTGGTGATGGCTCTCCATTTCTGCAGCCTTGCACTACCTACCCATCCTAGTAATCCTAACATTTTTTCTTCATTAAAGTGGGTGCACTTGAATTAGCAGACCCTGATTTTCCTCTTTTTCTTTTGACTGCCCTCCTATCTAAAATCCACCCTTATTTCTTCCAAGGCCCCAGATTAAGCAGTTGGGCACCTTTATTTCTCTACCTAGCTAGTCATCTGCCAAGCATGAGCTGTTTGGTCAGGGAACATTCTCTATTCTGCAGCAAGCAACTTAACCATGGCATGGTCCAGTTTATATTGTTGGGCCATCCATCAAGTGTGATTAGCAGCAGTATTTGGATAACATCACACTGCCAAATGAGCTTAGTAGTGGCATTTTGACTGGCCACTTTCCTGGTCTTTAGTTTGGGGTTCATTTTCACTTTTCTCTTGACAACTTGATTTTCCTGCCCTTTGATTATTCTTTTAAGGCATACCCTCTTTTCATTTTTTAATTTTTTGTAGTATGTACACAAAATATGGAACCTTTGCAGCCTACAATGATGAATATATTTAGCCCTTCCACTGTCAATCATGAAAGATGAAACCTATTGGTATAGGAACCTAACACAAGTTATCGTGGCATTTTCGCTATAACCTTTTTTCTGCGACGTTTCAGAAGCTAAAAAAAAAAAAATTGAAAAGACATTGCATTGAAGCTTGGGTCCAAATTTCAGAGCTTTTCGCGCTATATTTGTGGAGATATGATCTGAGAAATTTGGTCTTTTTATAGACTCCTGAATTACATTCCAAACAGGTGACCTAGGGAAAATCATCATAACTTTCTCTCTGAGCATCGGATTGAAACTTCGTCAGAAGGTATAGAAAGAGGACAGATTGTAGTTTCTTGTATATATATTTCAGACCCAAAGGTCGAAACGGTGTCTCGTGGCACATCGTACAAGTTCGCTCTACTGAACTAGTCTATAATCAGGTCACTGTGGGAGATTTCGCATAACTCTTCCTTGGAGAATCCAATTTGGATCAGACTGGTGGCATTGGAAAGAGCGCACAGAGGGCTACTGTAGGTTAAATTTCAAAACTGGATGATTTGAATGTACAAAGATACATCAGAGGCAATATCAAGCTCCTACAAAGTAAAAAATAGGTGTGTAGATTCTTTTAAAATTTTTCTTAAGATTGGTTTGAAATTTATTTTGATGGAATTCAAGGGGCATAGTAGAGCATTATTATCGGTAACTGATGCCCCTAGGAAAGAAAATGCAAACACCTAGTAAGGAACCTAAAATCTCTAGCATGACTCATGAAGAAGAGGAAGAAATGCAACATGATATATCAAAATTACAAGACCAAGTGCAACAATTGTCCCTTGCACAAAAAGGAATAGACTCTAAGATGGATGGTTTAAAGAAAGGTGTAGAA
>APFE030964858.1:42270-59019 GCA_000404065.3 Pinus taeda | reverse complement strand
ATTATTCTTTTAAGGCATACCCTCTTTTCATTTTTTAATTTTTTGTAGCATGTACACAAAATATGGAACCTTTGCAGCCTACAATGATGAACATATTTGGTCCTTCCACTGTCAATCATGAAAGATAAAACCTATTGGTATAGGAACCTAACACAGCCCACCCCCACTGGCTGGGCCCCCACTCCGCTCCGCTATGGTTCCATGGGGTGGCACGTGCCCAAGGGTTGGTCCCCATGGCTGGCCCTTATCCCGAATTGCGCCAAACTTGAACTTTAAATAGGCATGACATACCATAGTTTATAAGCACTACTCGTATGGCATATTGGAAATGGCTTGGTACTTTGGAGGTCGCGTGTTCGACCCCCTGTCATTGCTGCTCAGAACTTAACCCGAGTTTTGGTGGCCCTTGGGCTACCACATGGTAGCCTGTGGTTGGCCACCAACCAACCATTCAAATTCATTTGAAAGTCCACCTAGGCACCTGTCACTTGTCAACACATGATTCGTCGGAGGTTAAACAGCCACTGGCATAGTCACCCTATCACATAAGCATGTCCAGCCAGTGCCACGCCAGCAGTATGGACTGTCGACTTGGTTTTTTTAATTTTTTTTTATATATGCATGTTTAGGAAAACGAACAGAACATGTTTCTGGGAGCATACAGATTCTGTTTCACGCGAAACAAGTTGCGCTGGATTCAAGATGATGACTGCTACATGGTCATTTAGGTTCCACACTGATCTAACAACTTTTAATTAATTCAAAGATTTGATAGATTCAGGCTCTAACTTGAACATTGTAAACAAAGAGATCATCCCCAATATTTACTGGGCTCATGCAAATCATTTTTCTATTTGGATAGGGAATAAGTTAATGAAAATGGATTATGAGGTACCTAAAGCAAATTTATGCTTTGATCACTATTGTCTAGATATGAAATTTCTACTTGCAAATATCCTAGTGACTTGCATTTAGAAATATCATTCCTTGTAGCAGTAGAACCCTATATATATATGATAACAAAAGATGGGAAATTAGGGTATTTTATCACAATCCCATCCATCCTGAAATCTAGAAGACCACAACCAAACCTAAGATCATCCTTCCATTTTTATCCACTCCACAACAGTCCAAGTAGCAGAAACTATAAAAAGAAAGCAACAAAAAATCCAAGAGCTCAATCATATCAAGGCTAACCTGAAGATTGAAGAGCATTTTTAGAGTAAAGAAATCAAGGAAAAGGTACAAGAACTGCAGAAAAAATTTGAAGATCAGGTTTCTTCTAAAATCCCAACAACATTTTGGAAGAGAAAAAAGCATTTTGTTGAAATTCTCATACAAGTCCTATGAAGGAAGACCTCGTAAAAGTAGGGTTATTCTGATGAATGCCAAATCCTTGACATGCATATAGGAGATAAGTCTATATACTTTTGCATGTTAGCATAATGAAATGACGTTAAGGAAGGGCAACAAGAGATTTCAATGCAAAGCTATCTCATCCGAGTGATAGTTTAAGAACTGATTTGAGTAGGATGATGATATCTGTGCCATTATGGGAAATCCAGGGTTCATTCTCTTTAAAACCTACAACATCACTAAAGGTGTATGTTGGAGTGTTTTCTTATCAAGAGTGTACGAAAATAAACCACTTTAGACTATGGATGAAAAACGACCTCAACAGTAAAAATAGATGTTGAACATTGTGGATTTGCAGTAAATGATAGAAACAAAACACACCAAAGCCTTGGTCTATGCAACAAAAATAGTTAAACAACAAAATGGAATAAGAAAATAAGTGCAAGTAACTCTAATAATCCAATGGAAACCAGATATATAAAGAATATATTTTATTAAACGACACCTGTGAAGGGAAAAAAACATGCTACCAGTCCCCCTCTATGGGATGGGTTCTTGGCTATCCTCAATGTCTTCAGCCTTTGTAGAATCTCTCACCTCTATAATGTGTAAAACCCAGCAAACAAAATATTTGAGCTCAATGAGAACTCAAATGAAAAATAAAATGGTATGCAAAAATGATAATAATCAAGGTTACAATATTGAGTGCAACAATGAAAATGATAATAATCAAGGTTACAATAGTGAGTGCAACAACGAAAATGAGCAAAAGTGAAGAATGAATGTAAAACCCTTCTATTGATAACAAAATATTAGATTATTCTCGAATAATGGCAAATAATAAAATATTATTAACCAGATTCTAGAATTAACCATTTGGAATATTTTATTATATTTGGTTGGAGGGAAAAAATATTTAAATTGGTTAAATACTTTTATTTAGAAATAATGAATAAATAAATGATTTATTTATCATATCAAGAAATATGGTTTAGGAATAATAAAGAAATAATGATTTATTTAAGTATTCCTAGGGGAGTTAGTCAAACTTAACAAGGAATAATAACTAATTAGTGATTAAATAATTATTCCCAGATAAAAATAAGACAATTAATGATTTATCTATGTATTTCTCATAATTGGGTCAAATATGACTAGGAACATTAGTTAAACAATGGTTTAATTAATTATTCGCAGAAGATAATTAAATAAATGGTGATTTATTTAATTATTCTTCATGGGATTAATCAGAAATGACTTAACAAATGTGGTTTATTAAGTAATTTCTTATAGTGGACGCAATTTTACTATGGTAAAATTGGCCTTACATATTGTACCTCGATCCATCTAGTAAATTATGGCTAGATGATCAATTTTTGGTGATAACAAATTGCCCCCCAATGTATGAGTGTTAGGAGAAAAACATATGACCGAAGTATGTTGTAAGGACCCAATCACTAGACACCGAGGGGGAGTCAGAGAGAGAGAGAGAGAGAGAGAGACAAATGGAGATGAATTGAAAGAGGATAGTGACAGAGGGGGCAAGGCCAACTAACTGATGTAAGTCTCCTTTTATGCTATGGTACATGATCTCAGTGAGGCGGGGGAGCCATACGTATACATGCCGAGATAACTGAATACAAAAATAATAATGTGCCCAAAAAAATGAAACTGAGCAATAAAGTACATGTTGAATGGTACATGACATGCTGGCATAAATGAGCTATAAAATGATACAATGTGTCCCATATACATAATGCGCCTGGAAAAACATGAGCCAGGATTGAATACAATAACATCTGAGTACATGAGATATAATGGCTCTTCCCTCAAAAAATGGGTGGGAGGGAGGGTATAACAGCTTGTCAGACCAGGAGGTAACTCCTTAAATGAAATTGTATTATTCATTTAGGTTGTCTATTATTACATACAAGGGAGTGATTGTTCAGTTTCATCTCCCGATGACTCTCCATTTCCTCTATTATTTATTTACACTTATTTACATTTATTCACCCAATCCCTATGATTATGTGTCAACATTCCCCCCCTTAATTTCAAGGGATGATGGTGGGTCCAAGTATCGTTCTGAATCTTTCAATCTTTTCTCTTCCAAGTGCTTTCGTGAAGATGTCTGCAATCTTCTCATTAGTGGAACAATGGTGAAGATGGATTGTTTTGGCCTCATCATTTTGTCGAATCAGATGATATTTTGTATTGATGTGCTTCATTCGATCATGGAACTTGGGGTCCTTGGCAAACTTTATTGCCGAGTTATTGTCAATCATGAGTGGAGTCAATTGTACTTGTTTTACTTGCAAATATTCCAGAATTTTCCTGAGCCACACAATTTCTTTTGTTGCCTCAGCTAGTGCCACATATTCTGCCTCTATTGTGGAATCTTCCGAAACTGATTATTTGTGTGATCTCTAGGAGGCAACTCCTGATCCAAGACTCATAGCATAACCCGAAGTAGATACCCCAGTTTCTTTATCTTCATCGAAGTTTGAATCAGAGTATCCAATCAAGCTGAAGTCGCCCACTTGTGCATACTTGATTCCAAAGTCTTGAGTTCCCTTCAAGTACTTTAGAACTATTTTTGCAGCAGACCAATGTCCCTCACAAGGCTTTTGCATAAACTTGGAGAGTATTCCAACAACAAACGAAATGTCTAGTCTCGTAGTAGTCAGGTAGTTGAGACTTCCTACAAGCTGTCTATACTTTTTTGCATCCTCAAATTCTTCTTTTCCTTCAATGCATGTGAGCTTTAAGTTTTGTTCCATTGGAGTAGTCAAAGGATTGCATTCAATCATGCCAAACCTGTTCAACAGATCTCCAATGTACTTCTTTTGAGAAAGGAATATGGACTTCAGATGTTGAATTACTTCAATACCAAGATAGTAATGAACATAACCTAAATCATTCATTTCAAAACCTTTCCTCAATTCCTTCTTTATGGATGCAATGTAGCTTTCATTTTTCCCTGTCAGCAAAAGATCATCTACATATACCACAAGATATACAATTGTTTTTCCAACCTTCTTGACAAACAAAGTTGCATCATCAAGATCATAATGTTTGAAATTGAGTTTCAAAAGATGCTCAATTAGTTTTTCATACCAGGCTCACGGTGCTTGTTTGAGGCCATACAAGGATTTCACAAGTTTGCATACTTTACGTTCATGTCCTTTTATAGATTTGACCATTCTCTTTTACATATCCATTCAAGAAAGCAGTTTTTACATCCATTTGATGGACTTTCCAACCATTCTGATTTGCTAGGGCAAAGAGTGTCTGGATGGTAGCCCATTTTGCTGTGGGGGCAAAAGTATCCTCATAATCTACCCCTTTCTTATGTGCAAAACCTTTTTCCACAAGCCTAGCTTTGTGCTTGTCAAGTGAGCCATCAACTTTATACTTGTTCTTGTAGACCCACTTGCAGCCAATTAGTTTTGTTCCCAATGGAGGATCAACCAGCTTCCAAGTGCCATTCTTTATCACGAAATCATACTCCTTTTGCATTACTTCTTTCCATTCATCATGGGAAGCAGCTTCTTTGAAGGAAGCTGGTTCAAAATCTGTAGACAAATTCAATTCACAATCATAAGAAACATCCATATGAATAGGTGATCAGAGTCATCTACATCACCTCCATTTAGTCGGGTTGAATTTCTAATTCCTGTCTTTCCAACCTCATCAGGATGAATACTTTCAAGTGTCTTTGTTAGCCACTTTGGGGGACCTTTCTGAGATGGTCCAGGCTACTCCATTGATTGAGTTAGGACTAAATCAAGATAGAGTCTCCCAATGTTTTCAATCACATCACTCAAAGCATCATCCGTTGTTGGAGTTTCATGCGGGGGAGAGAGTGCTTCAGAAGAAGATTCCACAGGTTGATCTAGTATAGGAATCCCCCCTTCAAGATGTGGAATCTGATTATCAAATTCTTGAAATGATTTTGCATTTGTGAATCTATCCAAGCAATCAAGTTGACGCTCAACAACATTGTCAGTTTTGGATGATTCGAGAAAGATTACATCTGTAGATACAAAAAAAAATTTATTGACTTCATCATAGAGACAGTATACTTTGGAGGTGTTTGAATACCCCAGGAAGATACACTTATGACTTCTTGCACCAAGTTTGTTTCTATGTACATTTGGTATCAAGGCATACTAGGTGGAACCAAAGACCCTGATATGCTTTACCGAAGGAATGTGCCCATACCATATTTCATAAGGAGTCTTGTTTCTAATAGAATTAGATGGATATCTATTCTTTACATATACAACACATAGAACTACATCAGTCCAAAACATCAATTTTACATTTTTGAAAAACATCATGGAGCGTACCATATTTAATATTGTCCTATTCATTCTTTCAGCTAATCCATTCTATTAGGGATTATAAGGCACATTTGTTTGATGTTTAATCCCATGTTGGCGAAGATAGTTTTAAAATTCATTTGAAGTGTATTATTTTCCATTATCAGTGCGAATAGAGCCAATATGAGATTGTGCATCATTTTCAATTCATGTATGAAAGTTCTTGAATGTTTGAAAAACATCAGATTTGTTCTTCAATAAATAAACCCAACACATTCTGGTGTAGTCATCAATAAATGTCATCATATATTTATTTTCATTTGCAAAAGGAACAGGCATTGGACCACATAAATCTGAATGAATGATTTCAAGTTTCCTATGTGCTATGGAATGTGAATCATGAAAAGACTGTTTGCTATGTTTTCCTAGAATGCAAGCATCACATTGCTTAAGTTTCCTAGAAATTGTAGGCAAACCTGTAACACCATTTTTCTTCAACAAGCGGAGGTTGTCATAGTTCAAGTGTTCAAATCTAGCATGCCATAATAAATTTGATGCAAATGTACCTTCTTCATAATGAGAATTGTATGAGAAATTTTGTGCACGAGCAGAGGTACCTTGTAGTTTGAGAAGCCTTTCTTCTTCTAACCCCATCATGACAAGTGAGTGTTATGATGCTTTTCTCACCTCAAGCTTGCCATCAAACATATGAATGGAGTGCCCTTGCTGGTGGATGTGGACCAAGGATAGAAATTTTATCCTCAGCTATGGGAGATATAAATTATGATGCAGAAGAAAGTCTAGAAGACCAAGCAATTTAAGCCTGATTGTACCAAGCCCTGATGGTTTGAGTTTTGATTTGTTTGCAAAGTATATTGCTCCATCAACATTTTCAGTAAATTCTTTAAAAAATCACTTCTAAAGGTCATGTGAAAAGTTGCTCCTGAATCAAGCAACCAATCATTTTTCCAAGAAGCAAGTGAAGCATTAAATAAGTCTTCATTTACTCCAATATTACAGTGTGCCACAACCTAGTGAGCAGATTCAGGTGTTTTACCTTTCGATCTGTCATTAGTTTTACCTTTGGGTTGGTTTCTTTCCTTCTCAATTCTGTCCCAAGGCAACTTGCATGTGGATGCATCATGTGATCCATGTCTTTTACAGCATATGCAGTGCAAATCTGACTTTTCTCCTTGAGAGTGTCTTCCCCCCCTGCCTCTAAAATTTCTTCCTCTTCCTCTTCGACCACCTCTTCCTCTAGAAGAATCTTGAGCAAGATTCTTCTCTCTATGTGCAAGGCACACAATCTCTTCAAAATCTCTCCCAAAAGCTTTCTCTCTTTCAGCAAATTTTTTCAGAAGGGAGTCAAAGGTAATATCTTTGACGTTTCCATTTGTTTGCAATGAATCAAGATAATTTGAGGAAGTGGGATAAAGTGCCCTGAGAAAAGCTATCAAAGGAATGTCTAGTTCAACATTAGTGACTTTGATATCATTCATAATAGATTTTACTTCTGATGCAAGAGCAAGAGGATCATCATTTTGTAATTCAAGGGTGAACAATTTAATCATGAGTTGAACAACTTCAAGTGCAGAGTGTGAGTCAAGAGTCCCTTCAGTTTTTGTAAGGCTTCGAAATCATTTGAAAATGGAGAAATATCGCAACTCAACTCTTCATTTACTGATGCTGCAATCAATGCATAAACCTTGCTATTCTTATTTTCCCAAATGGCGAATTCCTTGTCTGAGGTAGGCTGTTCTGGATCTTTGTCTTTGTTTCCAACACACACTCCTTTCCAGAGCTATTATGCTCTTGACCTGCGAGAAGATACCAGAATACCAAATATGCGAAGAAACATACCCAAAACACAGAACAATGAGAAGTAACAACATGTATTTTATTATTCAAAAAGGAAAGCAATGTTCACTTGCCTCTTTGAGGGGGAAACCTCCAATAGAGCTGGGCTTGATTACAAAACAAGACACGACACTCCTCAAGGGGAGTCTCTATCCTTTATATGTAATACCATGGGTCAGTACCATGGTTCTTATTAATACCATCTATCTAATACCATGGCCCATTTGCAACTAACTATGGTCCCTTCTTTAAATGCGGGTCAACCACTTACAATTATTAATATGGGCTTTATTGACTCTTTAACGAATGATAACTATGACTTGACCCTATTACATAAATAAGGGGGTTAGGGTTGGACCCTAAAATGCCCTTTCCCATAAAAATAGCCTTGTCCTCAAGGCTGAAACTACAGAAACTGCTGAAGAACAGTGATTGTTTCCCAGGTTGCATCTTCTGGAGAGGTGTCTTTCCACTTGAAGAGGACTTCCTTGATCGTCCGGCCATGCAGGTGTCGTTCTCGCGTGTCAAGAACCTATTCAGGTTGGAGCCAGATTAAACCTTCTTCATCCAATTCCGGTAGACTAGTTTTAATTTTGCAATTATTCCCAACCACTTTCTTGAGGCATGAGATAGGGAAGATGGGATGGATTTTTGCGGTGGGTGGCAAGGATAGCTTGTAGGCTACTTCTTTGATGCATTGAAGTATTTGATACGGTCCGTAGAAGTTTGGAGATAATTTCTGACAACCCTTGTCTTTGAGTGATGTTTGCTTATATGGTTGCAGCCTCAAGAATACCTAATCCCCTTCTTGAAATGTGCGCTCTGAACAATGTTGGTTTTCTTGTTGCTTCATGCGATTTTGAGCTTGATGGAGATTCTCTTTAATGAGGGCAAGCATGGTTGCATGGTTCTGTAGGAGTTGATCCACTACTTGTACCTTAGAGAATCCCTGGAATTAAGAAGTAGGTGAAGGGGGGAGTTGACCATGAATTGCTTCATATGGAGTCATATTGGTGGTGGCATGATAGTTAGTATTATACCACCATTCGGCAAGAGGTAAACACTGTACCCATAGAAGTTTCTTTTTGGAAGTGAAACACCTAAGGTAGGTCTCCAGACATTTGTTGACTGCTTCAGTTTGACCATTAGTTTGGGGATGATAGGAAGTATTGAGTTGTATTTGGGTACCTTGTATCTTGAAGAGTTCCTACCAAAAGTTACTTGTGAAGATCGGGTCATGATCAGACACAATGGAAGTGGGCATGCCATGCAATTTGAAGATCTAGTCCATGAAATATTGAGCCACCAAAGTGGGTGTAAAAGGGTGGGGTAGGGCGCAAAAATGAGCATACTTAGAAAGTCTATCCACAACCACCATGATGACTAACTTGTTGGCTGACTTTGAAAGACCAGTAATGAAATCCATAGAAACCTCCGTCTAGATTGAGGCAGGGAAAGGAAATGGTTGTAAGGTGCTTGGGGATTTGACTGTTTCCCCTTTGTGGCACTCACACATATAACACTCAGCTACAAAAGTAAGAATGTCCTTTTTCATGCCTGTCCAAAAGAATGCACGTCGAGTGCGAGCATGAGTCTTCTGAAAGCCTAAATGGCCATCAGTGGGAGATGAGTGCAACTCTACCAAAATGAAAATTTTGAGGGTGGATGTTGGTGATATCACTACTTTGTACTTGTAGCGAAGAATCTCATCCTGCCAAGATTAGTCCACTGTGGAATTTGGATCTGCCCACAATTTATTAATGAGTTGGGAGAGCGAAGGATGTGAAAACCATTCCTTGCGAGCCTCTTCAATCCACTCTGGAATGGGAAGAAAGATTTATAGCAGGGTACTTTCCTCCTCAAATTGGTGTGATAAAGCATCTGCTACGACATTTTCATGCCCTTTCTTGTAAATTATCTCATTATCATATCCCAAAATTTTGGCTAGCCATTTATTTTGTTATGGTGAGGATAGGCATTGCTCCAAAAAATATTTAAGGCTTTGATGGTCTATGCGGATTTGGAAACACCACCCCAATAAGTATGGTCACCAGATATCCCCTACACGTAAGATGGCCATCATCTCCTTCTCATAGGTAGATTGTCTGAAATTTGTCCCACTTAGTTGTTGACTAGTGAAGGCCAAGGGTCATCCTTCCTACATTAAGACAACCCTAATACCCGTACCTAAAGCATCACATTCAATCAAAAAAGATTTGGTGAAGTCGGGTAGTGTCAATACAGGAGTGGAACACATGGCATGTTTGAGAGCTATAAATACCTGTTGAGCTTCATCATTCCAGAGGAATGAATTTTTCTTGAGAAGGTGAGTAAGGGGTCTAGCAATGTGACCGTAATTGCGGACAAATTTGCGATAGTAGCTGGTGAGACCCAAAAATCCTCTCAAACTCTTCAAGGTCTTTGGTTGAGCCCAATCCTCCATTGCTTGGATCTTTTTGGGATCCACCCTGACACCTTCACACCCCACAATGTGGCCCAAATACTCAACTTCTTTCATGCCAAAAGAGCACTTGGACAACTTGAAAAATAATTTATTCTTTTGGAGCAGTTGCAAGAGTAGGTCTACATGTTGAAGATGTTTTTCCCAGGTGAGGTTGTAGATGAGGATGTCATCAAAGAAAACAAGGACAAATTTTCTGAGATATGTTTTGAGAAGATGATTCATAAGGCTCTGAAAAGTGGATGGGGCATTACAGAGACCAAATGGCATGACCAGGAATTCATAATGGCCTTCATGAGTTCAGAAAGCAGTCTTTGGAAAGTTTGCTTCTTTCATGAGAATTTGGTGATAGCTCGAGCGAAGGTCGAGCTTAGTAAAGAATTGAGCCCCATTTAGTTCATCTAGAAAATAATCAACAACCGGGATGGAAAATTTATCTTTGACCATCAACTTGTTGAGGTACCTGAAGTTTGGACACATATGCCATTCCCCATCTTTCTTGAGCACCATGACCAAAATATGAATAAGGACTAATGCTAGGACAATGACACCGGCTTCCAGGACTTCCTTGATGATTTTTTCAATTTCATTCTTTTGAGCAAAAGGATATCTATATGGGTGCACATTTGGTGGTTGTGCCCCTGGGACCAAAGTAATGCTATGATCATGTTCCCCTCTCGAGGGTGGAAGCTCCTAAGGCTTGTCAACCTGTAGATGGTTGTTTAAGACCTGTTGCATCTCAAGATGAATATGAAGAGAAGTGGGTTCGAAGGCTTGGATGGCATTAAATTGGGCTATAACTCCATGGTGGCCCTTTTTTAACAGCTTTTCCATCCTATGTGAGCTGATGATAGAAGGAGCACCTGCCTGGAGTCCGCGAAGGGTATGCATGTGGTCATTTTGCTTAAAGCTCATATATAACTCCTGGAAATCTATTGTGAATGGGTCGAGTGTGCAGAGCCATTCAGCACCCAAGACAATGCCACACCCACCCATGTTGATGGAAAACATGTGGGTCTTTAGGTGATAATCCCCCATCTGAAGTTTGACATTTTCACAGTAGCCTTCACATTTCATTGTCCCCCCATTAGCAATTTGGACCTGGAAAGTAGGGACTGCTCTGAAAAAACAATGCATTGCTTCGGTGACTCTTTGATGGATAAAGTTATGTGTACTTCCACTATCGATCAAGATTACTACTGGGCGATGTTTAATAAAACCTCTGATTTTGAGAGTTTGGGGAGAAGAAATTCCTGCCAAAGCATGGAGTGAGATAACTGGTTCTTCTGGTGTAGCTAGGAGCTCATTGTCTGGCTGGTTGTCCTCATCTTCCTCCTCTGGTCCCTCAAATGGTGGGGCTTCCTCAGATGAACTGTGATTAGTAGCATCAATTTGAAAGAATTTGGGTTCCTTGCATTTATTCCTCGGGGAGTATTTCTCATCACAGTAGTAACACAATCCTTGATTTCTTCTTTCTGCCATTTCCGTTGGTGAAACCTTTTGAACCTTAAGTTTTTGGGTAGTGCTCGGAGCCTGGGTGGGGTATCCCTTGGCTATCAAATTTGAACGAGTCGACTGGGCCGCTAACGCGCATTCTACTTCACAAGCTGCCGTGCAAACTGCTAGCCATGTGACTGGGTGTTGCATCCAGACGTGGGATTGTATGGCGTCTTTGAGACCACTAATAAAACATTCCAAGTAGAATTCATCTACTAGACCTCCTTTGTGGAAGGCTAATGCTTCAAAGGCTTTAAAATATTCTTGCACTGTGCCTATTTATTGGAGCTTAGTAAGATGACCCAAAAAGTTAGATTCATGGTCAAAATGATCAGAAAGGACTTTTGAGAATATCTACCAAGTCATTGGCCTTGCATAGCAACTTTGATGCCACTACCAGCATTTTCATCTCTCTTGGTCCAAGTACAAGCTTCCCACACTTAGCTTAGTCACATCATCTCTGATGTGATTCAATGTGAAATATTGCTCCATTTGTGATAGCCATATGGCCGGATGAGAGCCATCAAATTTATACATGTCCAGCTTGGGTGGTTGAGGTTGGGATTGTTGGTGGTCTCCATAAAAGTGAAGAGAATGGCTAGATATGCCCTCAAGGTTTTCATTAAAAGTATATGCCTCTGATTGTACCCTCGACTTGCCCTTTGTGATTGTGTCATTTAAGGACTGGATCTGCTTCAGTAATTCCTCCAACTTTTGTTCAAGGGTGTCTATCTTCTCATTGGCCATAGCTTGAGCTCTAGTTTGTACCATGCACAGATTTGGTGCACTAGTCATTACTGTGAAAAAAAAAATTGGGACCACCCAAAATTTTGACGTTGACAAGTGAATGGTACCACCTTGCTCAGCCCGTTGACTTGATTCTTATGGGCTAAGTTTCCTATAAGCATCCCGGGAGGGCTTAGGAATACTGAAGTAGCCGATTCCCAAAAAAGTTAATTCTGCCCAATGTCCTACGAGAATCATGCCCAAGTATAGGAGCCACAAGTCTCTCTGCACAAATAGTCAGATCTGTCGGTGAAACCCTCAACTGTAGAGTATGAGTAGGAATGTGATAGTGATCGAACCCGTGCTTCTAGATTTGAATGGTAGATCTGATGTTGCGGCTGCGACAGAACCCAACCTACTAGATCTGATCTAGCAAAGATGATGCATGATCTAGAGAGAGACAAGGGAACTATGGTCTCAAGGAGTGTCAGGTGCTATAGATCGCAATATACATAAGGGTCCAACAGTAGTACTTGGCCCAATCTTTCAAGGCACTAACCAACTGTACCCTTAGTCGTACTACCTGACTACCCTATCGTACGCGCGAGTAATCTCCTTGAGTGTTTTTGTCGATGTACTGTAGCAGTAGGACAGCCGACGGTTTATCTATGGCGAGCTTTCAGGTGAGCCTATGGGGCTTTCGATATACCCAGAGGGTACTTGGAAGACAGTCTGTGTGCGGTTCTGTCTAATGCGCTACTACTCGAAGGGGTATCCACAGGGTTTACAAGGGAGTCCAACAAGTGTGACCACCTCTTGTATTTCCTGTGTCCATGCCTCCCCAAATCTACAAGTTTATGTGCTTAACGACAGATGTCATGGTTTAAAGACGTCGGAACACGTCTCGAGCCCAAAAGAAATCTGCTAAAATTGGAGATCCCACTGGCCCTGGAAAGTGGTATGATACCACTTGTTATGCTCTTGACCTGTGAGAAGATACCAAAATACCAAATATGCGAAGAAATATACCCAGAACATAAAACAATGAGAAATAACAACATGTATTTTATTATTCAGAAAGGAAAGCAACATTCACTTGCCTCTTTGAGGGGGAAACCTCCAATAGAGTTGGGCTCGATTACAAAATAAGACACAACGCTCCTCAAGGGGAGTCTCTATCCTTTATATGCAATACCATGGGTCAGTACCATGGTTCTTATTAATACCATCTATCTAATACCATGGCCGATTTGCAACTAAGTGTGGTCCCTTCTTTAAATGTAGGTCAACCACTTACAATTATTAATATGGGCTTTATTGACTCTTTAACTAACTATAACTATGACTCGACCCTATTACATAAATAAGAGGGTTAGGATTGGACCCTAACAACAACTCATTAAAAATGAGAGTTTGTTTGATTTTCCACGACCATTCTGGATAGTTCTCCTTTCCAGTGAGAACCACTCCCACAATAGATATCAATGAATGCAATTTTTTTTTTTAAATGTACCCTGCTACCAATATATAAAAAATGCACTTCTAGTGGTTAAAAGTTGTACTCTGATATGTTAGAAAACATATATATTATTTTAGAGAGGCGGATAGCATGGAATCCAAACAGCATTGTATATCTATCAATGTTATATATATGTTATATATATATATATATGGAACAACGTATATATGGGACATGCATTGCTCCCTAATGTATGTAAATGTTGGCTCCTAAACACTAGAAACTCAACATATTTCATATATGGAACAACGTAAATATATGTTGGGAGACAACACTTATATATACCAAAAAAGCACTTAAAAACAATGCTTATATATACCAAAACAACACTTATATATATATAAACAGCGCATATGAAAATGTTGGCAGCTCATCGTATTTCATATATGGAAGATTGTACCCTTTTGAATCCGAGCATTCCATCTTACCCTACACTGCATCACTAACACTCTCACCCTCTGGAATGTTCACAAGATTATCAGGTTGAGAGGCAGGCACCTCCACCATTACAAGTGTCTAATCCAATGGCTTCGGATCAGAAATATGTGTCCAGTTTGCTGATGGAACTTGCTTCCCCATTCTTGTTTCTTTGCACAATAATTCTATACTCTCTTTCTTCCACGCATTCCACGGAGACGATAGAATGTAAAGGTTCTACAAATTTATTTTATGTAATAACAATAGTCTTTCTAGTAAACACCATTTTGCAATTTCAGTTAAAAAAAAAAAGCGCAGAGTAGTTTGCGAAGACCCTATATACAGTGGGGAGGGGACCACCTATTCAATGGAGTGCTTGTAATGGGAACAAGATTGAGGGGAGAGGTCGATATCTGAACGATTCTAGCATTACTACTAGGTAGCGATTCAATGAGATACCACCAGGCCAATGGAGGGTCAAAGGGCCGACTATTATGAGGGAAGAGAAAATGCATATGACAGTGTCAGGCCTCAGGAGCAAGGGAAAATGTGTCAATTCTACAAAATAGGCAGAACATGGGCAAAAAGGGAGTTACAAGGGCAGGAATACTAAAAATAGAGTTGGCTGTAATACCATGTCAGACCAGGAGGTAACTCCTTAAATGAAATTGTATTATTCATTTAGGTTGTCTATTATTATATACAAGGGAGTGACTGTTTAGTTTCATCTCCCAATGACTCTCCATTTCCTCTATTATTTATTTACACTTATTTACATTTGTTCACCCAATCCCTATGATTAGGTGTCAACACAACCAAAGAAGCCCTGTTGAACAGGAAACAGACCCTGCAAAACTGAATGGATCATCTGAAGAAGATATGCATGCTATGAGTGCTGCAAGCAGCAGGAAAGGAACCCATCAAATCTGTGGAACTGTATATGAGGTTGTAGCATAATATGAAGTCATCCGGGCATGTGAGGGGATACCTGAAGGGCCACCCCATCATGAGCTCTGAAATGTCTCACACACATCGAGGGATCACTGGTATGATCTGTTGCATCACTGGACTATCAAGAGTATGAATCGCGAGCATGAAACAATCAACTCAAAGGGAAATGACGGTTCCCTTTACTTGATTTGAGGCATCGAACGAGAGTGGAAGTTGGAACCAAGATACACTACCCTCTAGGTCATTCTTCTGGAATATATGTTCTGATGTCGACAAAATAGGGCACACCATAAGTGAGGCAATGAGGATCCTCAGCTAAGGCACGAGGGAAAATAGTAATGTGATTAATGTACTAACACCAGGGAAAGTGAGGAAAATGGGACTAAGGGACAAATGGATGACTTCCCTTGTCAGTTGCATGGTTCACCTGGCAGTGACTGACTCGACTATGGAGGGGATGATGGATAGTATTACTGAAGGCCAAAATGGGCAACACAGGATGAATGGTATGCAAAGGTAGATGGAATATTGTGACATGATACAATGGGATGCGAAACAAACTCCATGGATGAAAAGGTGACTCATCACAGATGCTTTGAAAAAGGGTCACTTGATTATGCTGCCACACAGAATAGGCCCAGTGGGGACCATGAAAACATGATAAAATGATAGTTACTGATAATGAAAATCGAAACATGAGACAACACACACTAAGGGGAGGTGGTCCCCAAGGTACAAGCATCACATATGAATAAATTCGATTTTAAGAGGCGACGAAGTGATCCTTCTTGGAAAAATGGCTTTAGGGTGAAGTGTCAAATCATCATAAACTAAGAAAGACCCATTATAGCACTCAATGAGAGATTTCCAATGGTGTTGATGGTTCATCAAACTGAGCTACAGTTTGGTCGCAATGGGCGATAGAAAAACTATGGGTTTTTCTATAAAAGGACATTTTCCCTCCAATTTGAATTCATTTTCTAAGTGAGATGTGGTGAATTTGGAGAGGAGGAAAAGGACCTAAATCTTGTGGAGATCATAGCGGACAAACTAACTATCAGAATCAATATCTACGACTTTCAGGTAGGTGTCCTTACTCATCTCAAGACGGCCTTAATGCTTCTTGGAACAATGGTTCCTAGTGAAGAATTAAGGGAAGAGGAAAACGAGAATGAACTACTAGAGGAGGTCTAGAATCATCCTCACCCACTAAGTCAAACATGGGGACTATGTGGCGCCACGTATACTATGGGCGTACCTGAGGTATTTAGAGTGGTGGACTCCAAACACATTTATTTTTATATGTCGATACACAATGTGGTTATGCATCTTTTATATGACGATTGTGGTTTTCCATTTGTTTTGTTTATGGTTGTCTTCTGTTGTATACATGTGATAAATGCCAATATAGAATGTTATTTGCAATGGTATCTACAAATTTATTTTGGGATCTACGAACATGTTTAACTTTATTGGTTTCAAATTCACGTACCAACAGCTTAACTCGTAGATATTTTCTAAATAAGACTCAGTTATGCACATGATACACACCATTCAATTGTATGACAAGAAGCAAGGAATCTAAACGAACATGAAGATGAAGGATGCGATGAGCAAGGGCATCAACTAACAAACCTATC
>APFE030964858.1:24924-41841 GCA_000404065.3 Pinus taeda | reverse complement strand
CATGTGTCGATATGGTGTTCAACAATGGCAGGATCAAGTCCTGGAATCTCTAAGTAAGACCAGGTGAAAACATCACAAAATTCTTTGAAGAGCTTGGTGTAAGCTTGAATTTCTTCTAGGGTGCACTGTGCCCCCAAGGTAATGCTTTTTTCAATCCCTGGTTTTTCTGAAATGTTGATTTTGATAGCAGGAGAGATGTTGATTTTGATTCCACGACATATTGGTCATGAGACTATTGTGGTAGAAAGTACACATGATGGTGCATATCATCCCAAGGGTAATCAGGGGTAGACATGGCTTCCATAATGTCCTCAATAGAATGGAAGATGGGCGGATGGGAGGAAGATTGACTACATGATGAGGCTGTGGTACCTGGTGCATCATCCTGAGAAAGAAATTTCACATGCACATCATCTAAAATGGTAGATGACAAGCTAGTAGATAGAAAATCTATTGATTTTGAGACCTGAGTTTCTGACGAAGGGGGTTTGATAGAAGTGCGTGCAGAAACCTCAAAAAGGTTTTCCTACAAAAAAATCAAGGATGACGAAAGGTAAATGATATGGGTCGTGGTTTCTGTCATCTTAACATCAAGGGTAGGGATCACGATGGTGGGATTAAAGTCCCCATGTTCTAGTGTACTATTGGTACCAGAATCCACAGGTAGAGGAGTAGATGATCCACTACTAGTGGCCTCGAAGTCGTGAAGCACTAGGAGTAGATGATCCACTACTAGTGGCAATCATGAAATTCGTCAAGATGAGGGAAACAATGGAAATAATGATCATAATGATTTTACAAGGCACACGGGTGATTTGTGTGCAATGTTTTAAGTATCTTGGTTGAATCCAGTAAGGTAACTTGGACCTTAGGGATATTAGACTCAGGAAACATTTCATGAACCAAAGGTTTGAGACGAGGAAGTTCAAGACAATTATTGGTCGCATGCCCAACAATCTCACACAAAGCACATGGAGGAGACAACTTTGGAGGCATAAGAGTTAGAGCTACTTGGGGACCCTTGTTCTTAGGTTCTGTCTTCTTGGCTTTGCCCCCCTGTCCGAATGTTTTCACAATAGGAGTGGGTTCCTGTTGAGGTTGCGGTGGAACTAGAGCAACGACAGGGGTTCTAGGAACTGGTTGAACTAGGGTCAAAGCATGATATGGTATGAGCTTATTAGGTGGAGTTCTTATTGGGGGATCAATGTACCATACTAAGATCACCAATGTCATATTAGGGAGACTCAATGAATCCATGATAGGGATAGAAAATATTCTAGGAGGAGGAAACAAGAAAGGTATATTTCTTGCAGGGTAATGCCCTGGTGAAATAGCTCCTAGATGGTTAAGACCTAGAGGAATAGTTCCTAGTGGGAACAAAGGAGAGGCACCCACAAAAGGAGGAGGTCTTGGGGGGGTGGATTCATATGGCTTAGCTGAGATGGTAACGATAGGGTGCTAAGGAGTTGGTTGTTGATCAGACATACCAGACTGTCTTTGAGCAGGTTGTGATGCTTGTAACATGCAAACGCTCAATGAGCTAGGCTCAGAGATGGGAGGGGGAGGACCAGGGAAAGCACCCAACCAGGCGGAATCTTTGTAGACTTCGAGTGAAACATTGGTGAGAGGGGTGGCAAACTACTTTCCAGACATCGATGAGATAATGGACTTAGGGGAGGTTAAGGATGATGGCTCGCAATATGTCAAATGATCGATAACAACGATCTTCCCTTCATGGGGGAAGGACATTTTGTGGAAAACTGCAGACGTGACGGCTGACATGGCATAGTTGTAACTATGACCCAAGAGAATGTTGTAATCTAGAGGAGCATCAATAACCTCAATGTTTACATTAACAGTCTCACCCGCAAGACTCACTGGACAATTGTGATACATGCCAAGAGGCTCAGAGGTGTGACCATCCCAAGCACGCAAAGTGATTGTGTATGGGGCCAATTCGGGTGACTTGATTTGCTTCCAAACAATAAAAAAAATCATGCAAGTGGATGCACCTTTGTCAATAATGCATCGGGAGATGATGGAATAACAGACTCAGACTGGTACCTGGAAAGCAACATATGATGGTAATGTAGGATGTTATGACGCATCTATAGGAAAGACAATCAAATGATCGTATGAAGGATCTACTACACCCAAAACAATTAGTAGAGCTTTCTTCTAAGATGAGCATGAGTGGAGAACCTCTAGCATCAACATGGTGGCAAGTGATTGCACCAATTTGTCTACTATATAGTTTGTGTGGGTATCTCAGTTAGAAGCGACATTACGACACAATGGCCCTTTGGGGATCTTGGGAATTGACTCAACCTTGGGATGAGGGATCTATAAAGAACCATTTGATGTTGTAAGAGACTCAGTAGACTCTTTGGTTTTCAGCTCGGTTGTGGATGAAGTTGATGGCTTGTCATATTGACATGACTGAGTTTGTAATTTGACATCGAAGGTACTGACCCCATCAAAATTCATCATGAGAATCTGGTAGTCACCAGGACTAGAAGGTTGGGGAGGGTGGGTTGCTTGACCTTGCTAAGGGAAAGGGTTTGTAAGCACGTCCAGTAGAGATGGTGTAGGATTCTGAGGCGGCTGCTGCATGGGTGGTTGACCTTTAGAAGCTGCTTGGGCTTCCAACATTTGGCGAATCTGAGGTAAGAGGGGACACTCATGGGTATAATGGCCATGTACACAACAACATGCATAAGGATTATTCGTATGAACATCCTTGTTCTGCTTGGGTTGGTTGCCTTGTTTCTAGTTGTCGTTGTTAGGCTGGTTCCCTTGGGGTTGATTGGGTTGATTACCCTGGTTACCCTTGTTACCCTTCCCTTATTCGTTTTCTTCAAATTTTGGGGATTGGTCACACTTTGTTGTGCATACACTTGACCCTAAGGGGTGGTGGCTATTGGGGCTAAGGATACATGGGAGGCTGTGGCGCTAATGCCTGAGGAACTGCGGTGCTCGGTGGTGCATAGGTGTAAGATGGTCAAGGGGAAACAATCTAGTAGACAGATTGAGCACTAACTGGCCCTGACATCTGTTGATGTGGTTGGGTGAATGCATAATATCTGTTTTGTCCTAAATACACATTGCTGGCAGGAGGGGAATAAATTTTGGAGGAACTGGAGTCACCCTGTGGCTGGCCATAACTCTGCTAAGTATATGGCGGAGGATGTGAAATATCTCCAATGATACCCTCAATAGCGTGAGATTCCCCCAGTGCATTGGCACCACTAGGATGAGGGAGGTCTAGTATAACAATATAGACATAACCGGATTGAGCATAAATCAATTCATATGTAAGAGCGATCTAGAGAGCCTCTTCCTCTATTTGAGGAAAGTGAAACACAACATCTTTGGAAATAGGTGCTAAAAGATTCCTAAGAAACCAATCTAGGTAGACATGGTCTTTGATGGGAGGAGCACGACACATGCTCCTCCTTCTACACCATTTCTGGACATGATTGGAAAGATGGGTGGCAGAGGACTGACAAAATGTGGTCAAGAGCTTTGTGTCGGTATTGTATTGGAGAGGTAACTGAAAATATGAAAGGAATGCTTTAGCAAGCATAGCAAAATGGGAATGAGAAGCGGAGGGCTGGTTAATGTACCACTTTGCAACATCTCCAATGGGTGTGCATTGGAACAACCGGAGACGAATGGATTCATCGGGGATGGAATTAGACAAACACCACATGTGAAAGGAGCGGATGTGATTAGTGGGGTCCTCTCCAAAATTACCCTCAAATTTGGGAATATATGAGGGAAGCTTAGTTGGCATAACTGACCAACCAGCATCATGGTGTATGGGGTCATTAATCAACTGGTATAAATCCAGGAGACTTAACCCAGCCATGAAAGGTAGAAAAGGGGCTATCAGAATAGTTACTGTAATGGTTCTACTAGATGTGATTATCGGGATAGAACCGGAGCCACCACCAAATTGGTTTCCTGCACGTACGGTGGGTTCTGACATGGTGATGGTATGTGGTGAAGGAGGCTCAGAATCGAATGAGGAATCAAAAGAACCCGAAGAAGAGTCGATATGGGGACTCGAAGGATGAATAACTTGAACCATGCAAGGAGGAGTAATATGCCCAAGCAGAAAATGGGGATGAAGGCCTAAGAGTCTCCGCGACAAACGCCTTGGTGGTGCAATGGTTACAAGACACACGGGACATGGAAATGATGAAGGGAGATAAACAAAATGTCTCTGTCTCTATTTGGGGAGATAAATTAATTAAGTTAAGTCTTGGCTTGGCGGTGTAAACCAAGTGCCCTTTACTTAAGGCATGCTTGTGTGTGCCAATGTGTTTATTAATTAAGCCCAGATTATGTTTGAAAAAAGAAAAATATTGTTGAAATAAACTAAAATTAGAAATAGAAAATGAACAACAAATCAACTATCTAAAACCCCACCCAAAAAATGGGTTTGTAAACATTGTGTTGTTTGGTGGTGAAATTAACTAAAAACACACAAAAAAGGCCAAGAGATCTAAGCGTTGGTGTGTCTGGGATCAAATGACACTATGCTGCTAGAAATTAGTGTAGCAATAACAACAAATCAGTGAGGAAACTCGCTGCAAAATATAGGGAGATGGGTGTGAAACCTAGGGAAAATAGTGGCACCCTAAGGCGAATGACCAAAAAAGGTTCAAGAGGGAACTTGGAAACAACCTATCTTTGAAGATCTGAAAAAGGAAGGCATAGATATGGAAAATATGGTTGAAAGCTCTGCAAAAACTCAGACTTCTTACTCATCTAAACTCCTCCTATAAAGGTGAAAGCGTACTAGAAGCCCTAAGGGGATAAATTCCACTTCAATGAGCAAAATAGAGTAGATCAAGGCCTCAACAGGCTTAGAAAGTGGTCAACCAACCTAGCAAACTACTCTCAGCAAAACCCAAAAAAAGATCAAAAAAATTCTCGAAAACCCTAAAATCGCAAGTACTTACCTGATTTAGGGGATATCGCACTTTTTGGTCTAGAAAGTGTGTTCTAGACCTCCAGATCGTAGTTTTAGGGTAGAAATGTGTGATTTATGCTCCTCAGTTCTCAGGTGGCAAGTCTCGGAAAAAATTATCATCTTTGTCGCGGCTGGTTCCTGTGACCAACGAAAATAACTAGAAAACTTGCAAAAGTTAGAAATTTGAGTGATCTAGGGTTAGAATGCTAGTAAACAACATTAAGAGATTGAAAAAATAAAAATCCTAAGCTGAAAAACTAAAGTTCATCCAGGTTTCTGAATCAAAATTAAAAATGCAGTAGAGTCGCCATTTGTTGGCGACAATCAGAAATTCCCCAGTGGAGTCGCCATCTGTTGGAGTGTTTTCTTATTGAAAGTGTATGAAAATAAACCACTTTAGAATGTGGATGACAAACAACCTCAACAGTAAAAATGGTTGTTAAACAGTGTGGATCTGCAACAAATGATAGAAACAAAACCTGCCAAAGCCCTTATCTACGCAACAGAAATAGTTAAACAACAAAATGGAATAAGAAAATAAGTGCAAGTAACTCCAATAATCCAATGGAAACCAGATATATAAAGAATATATTTTATTAAACGCCACCTGTGAAGGGAACAAATAATTTTACCAGTCCCCCTCTATGGGATGGCTTCTTGGCTATCCTCAATGTCTTCAGCTTTTGTAGAGTGTCTCTCCTCTGTAATGTGTAAAACCCAGCAAACAAAATGTTTGAGCTCAATGAGAACTCAAATGAAAAAGAAAATGGTGTGCGACAATGATAATAATCAAGGTTACAACAGTGAGTGCAACAATGAAAATGATCAAAAATGTAGAACTAATGTAAAACCCTTCTATTTATAACAAAATATTAGGTTATTCTCGAATAATGGGAAATAATAAAATATTATTAACCAAATTCTAAAATTAACCATTTGGAATATTTTATTATATTTGGTTGGAGGGAAAAGATATTTAAATTGGTTAATATTTTTTATAGAAATAATAAATAATAAATGATTTATTATGATCTCAAGAATATGGTTAAGGAATAATAAACAAATATTTATTTATTTAAGTATTCCTAGGGGATTTAGTCAAACTTGACAAGGAATAATAACTAATTAGTGATTAATAAATTATTCCTATAGAAAAATAAGATAATTAATGATTTATCTATTTATTTCTCATAACTGGGTCACCAGGAATATTAGTTAAACAATGGTTTAATTAATTATTCCTAGAAGATAATTAAATAAATAGTGATTTATTTAATTATTATTCATGGGTTTAATCACAAATGACTTAACAAATGTGGTTTATTAAGTAATTTCTTACAATGAAAGAAATTTTACTATGGTAAAATTAACCTTACATGGTGTACTTCGATCCATCTAGTAAATTATGGCTAGGTGATCAATTCTTGGTGATAACAATGTATGTTCATTCTCTTTATGCAACAAATGTGGGATCAACATGAGCACTTCATCCTCTATCAAATTATACCCTTCCCTACAAGGGCCACAACACATCAATAGATAAATGCCATGAGAATGTTTGTCAACTTCCACTATAGATTATGTATGACAAGAAAATATGAGGTGGCTAGCATTGAATAGGTTGTCAAGTGAAAAACAAAGTACCTCTCTAATGAATATCTAAAGGTAAATTTTAATGAATGAGCCCCACAGAATAGTTATTTAAGAACCAAAGACACCAAGAGTTTTAAACTTATTGAGTTATATTGGTTGAAAAAGACCTTTGTTGCTCAAGTGGTGGAGGATAAGGGTAGTCAACATCAATCCATAATGTAAAATCAGAATTTGATGGACTAGAAATTTGATGTGTAATGCAAAGAACTTTTTAATATCGATATCACAATCAATAGCTATTCAAAACCTAAAACAACACAATGGAAGAAATAGAAAATGATACTTAAATTGACAAACATTATTGGTAGACACCATGGAAATGGCCAAGTTAAATCTCTATGTTTAACTTTTAAGAAAGGAAATAGAAACCTCCTCACACATTTTATCTATTCCCTTTTTTCTTATCAATATGAAAATGAAGTATATTATAGGCCTGTAGATACTAAAAGAACCTACCATGATTCTTGTGAAGTGCAAATTTAAACAAATCCTTATCTCCAATTTTGACAAACATTAGGCTTATATGTGTGAAATTTGGCTTCTGTGTGTGAAATTGTAGAGAAAAAACCACAACATATGAGTCAACAAAGACAAAAAATTAATCATGCCAAACAAAGACAAAAGAGACAAAAATAACAGAGCATTTGAGTCAAAACACATAAGCCTGATCATTCCTTAATCCCAACAATTTGGAAGCTTGTATGCAATAGCTGTAATGCCTCTAAGAATTGTAGAATTGGAAGCAATTGTGGCTGACAATTTAGAGAATTGGAGAGTTTTGAGATACGGTCAAACATTGCATCATGTTGATGGAGACTCAAGTCGATGCAAACACATAGATTTCTTATTCAAATATATGTAGGTTGCAAGTATTGATTAACATGTTCATATTTAAATTTCAAGAAATAAATAAGATTGAGTTTCTATTATGCAAGTTTCAATTATTGATTACCCTTTTCATATTTAAATTTCTTATTCAAATAAGACTAAGTCTCTATTGCTAAAACAACTTCCACTGATAGAAACAAATTTTAACAATATGTATGTTGTTGCAACCATGCCACGAGTTTCAATTACAGATTGTATAAGGAATAAGAGGAGGTGAGGAACCAAGGGTGCCCAATTGTGATGCACTTCATGGGAAGAGGAAACAATTGATGATGTCATTGCTACCAATTCTCCATGCAATGATGTTGAGAATGCCCATGTGGTGGTAAATCCTTTTTTCCAACCATCTACCACAGAGCCACCCTCAACCACAATACAAGGTGCAAGCTCAACTAAGAATATCAGTGCCATAAGAGGGTGGACAAAAGAAGACATGCTAGGTGCAATTGATGACATAGAGTTCAGGGGATATTCAATGCGTGCATCTACAAAAAAAACATGGAATTGCATCCTCAAGCATACATTATTATATTAATAGGATAACTAATACAAAGCGTAGAGGGTTTGTTACTATTATGACTAAAGAGGAGGAGGTCAGGGTGGTTGTGTAGTGTAAGGAGATGGCCCAAATGGGACATGGGTTAGATTTGATACAACTCAAATCCACAGTATCTCAAATCTATCAGGGGAGGCCAAACCCCTTCAAAGATGGGTTTCCTAACAAATCTTGGTGGAGTGGGTTTAGAAAAAGGCATCCAGACCTTGTCTTACGAACAACGAAGGGTCTTGACAGATATAGGTATTTAAATTTACGCCCTGAAATTGTGTCTAAGTTATATGACACCCTTTCCCATGCATATGGGAAACACACCTATGCCCCAAACCATATCTAGAACTGTGATGAAACAGGCTTACAGGCTGGAAGGAATTGTGGCATGCGGGTAATTTCCAAGAGAGGGAGTAGAAATGTGCCAAAATTGTTGCCTAGGAGTAGGAAGTGGATCACTATACTTTGTTGTCTCAATGCCACTAGTTCTTAAATCCCGGGTTTTTATTTATTCAAAGGAAAAACACAACTTAAAAACTATATACATAATTGTGAACCAGGTGCATGCATGGTTGCACATCCCCATGCATTGATGACAAGGGAACTCTTATTGGATTGTCTTTTTTCACTTCACTGCATCTGTGCTAGATGGTGTCTCACTTGGAAATAGACACCTACTAATATTAGATGGCCATGGAAGGCACATGGTTGTGCAGAAAATCAAGGAGGCCAACCATTTGGGAATTGACCTATTAACACTGCCAACTCATACCACTCACATATTGTAACCCCTTGATGTCAACGTGTTTGGGCCTTTCAAGAACTATTTTAGGGCAAAGCAAGCTTCATGGATGACAAAGAATCCAAGGGTGGAGGTAAAAATATTTGAGCTAGCTAAGCTTGCAAGTAAAGAATTTAAAAGGGCTCTAACACCTTCTAATATCAAGGTTGGATTTAGGAGGACTAGAATTTGGTTGTTGAATGTTGATGCTCTTATTAATGTTACTAGTTGCAGCCAGGAATTTGTTGTGGAACGTCAGGAAGCAGACTTACATGACCAGTTTGATGCCCAAGAAGATGTGGATTGGCAGGAAAATGTTATTGTTGTTGAAGGTATGATATCCCTTTCTCAAGGTGACCTCTATGATGATGAGCATGTATGTGATACACAATTAAATAATGAACCAATTGTCAATAACATGGAGGCTTCCACATCCACTGAAGCACCTACTAATTTTGCATGTGATATTCCAAATGAGGTAGTTGATCATGAAAATGACAATGCAAATGTGGTTTCAAATGAGAATGTAACAAGAATCAACAATGACCTATTGAGCATGCCAACCCAAGTAACCCCACCATCAAGGTTGGCAAAAGCCATGATGAATAACAACAAACATAATGTGTCATCCACCAATGATGAAAGCATGCAAATGCCTTCTTAGCCAATAGAGTTTAGCACTAAAATTTTTCATTATTTTGTGCACAATGGATCACTGGAAGAAGAGTCTATTCATAATGAAGTACCAAATGAGGACAACAACGGGATTCAAATAAGTTCCCCTAAGGTTGAAAGGAAAGTGTCAAGTTATCAAGAGCATGTGACAACAAACCAAAAAATACTTGGTAGGTTCCTAAAGCTACTAGTAGAGAGAGTGAAGACCTCATTAATGCATTCAGCAACTGACTATCTTTGGTTAGAGAGGAGTTCACAATTACTCACCTCTGAAGAATATATGAACCTAACATTCAAGTCCGAGTGTAGAAAAACTGAAATTCGGGAATATAAATAGAGAAATAAGGAGTTGGCCAAGGAAAAGAGAGATTCAAGGGTTGCAACAGTAGCAACTCAAGCAAAGGAAAGGCTTGAAAGACAAAAAACAAGGGAAGAGAAGGAACATAAAAAATAGTTGGTAAGGCAAGAGAGGGAGGCAAGAAAGGCTCAACAAGTGTTGGAAAAAGAAGGGGTCATAGATAGAGAAGAGTATGGTGCAAGTCAGTTGGAGGCAAACAAGATGATGTCCAACACTTTGGACCACATTATAGATCATACAACATTGTACCAGGACCTCATTAACATCCAAGTCCCCCACTATTAGCCAGGGGTTATACCCACCCCCTATACACCTACTAGTGCAGGTGTAAATCCTGTGTATTATAGGCCACCTCCAGTTAGTGTTGAAGTTAGTAGAACAAGTGGAAAATTCAACTATTTAATCCCTCCATGGTTACAAGGAGTAAAATGGAATCCAACATATGGTAGAAACTTGGCTCATGAAGGCACTTCAAAAAGTTTGGGAAATTCAGAAAATGGAGGCCATCAAGCATAGGGGTGGCATGAATTTTTTGTTTCTAACCAAATTGTAATGTGGATGAAGTTACCATCCCTTTTTGGTCTGTTACAATGTCAATTGCACTGTGTATTTGGATAACTGTGAAATTAATTGAAACTGAAAATAATTAAAAATCATAACTTTGTTCAAGAGATAAGAAGTCGCCATATCAAATTTAGGGTATCTTTGAGAATGTCTAAAGAGTGAATAAAGTGCCCAAAGTCATTCTTCTTATGAATTAAGACTAATTAGTATTGGAAATAATACTGGGGGGTGGGGGGTGAATCGTTATTATCAAACTCATAATTTTTCATTTCCATAATCAGATTCATATACACTACTTCAGTTAAGGGAACTCGCGTGTACACACAACTTTGTTTAGAGCAACTAGCCTATATCCAACAAACTTATGATTCAGTTAATTCACCATATATTGATCTTTAATCAGTGCATCAGAACCATATAAACAGTAACTAGGTGTTGTAAAAATAGAACAGATCACCACACATAAAAAACACACATGAACACCAAGATATAAGGTGGAAACCCAATGTGGGTGAAAACCACCTGCTGCAATCGTCTCTGTTTTCTTTAAATAATAAGAGAATTTTGTTTACAATTTTTGTACTGGTGCAGTCTTATACCAGTACACAAGCTTCTACCTATAGAAGGCTACAACTTTCTCTCGTTCTCCAGCTTCTACTGGAAGGGAGCTACAACCCCATAGCTCTTGTACTAGCTAATATGATTACTAGTATGTAAGTATCGGCCTACAGAAGGCTACTACCTTCTCTTTACTTCTAGGGACCACATTTCATAAATTTTTAGACTGGATCCATCAACAACATCATTCAATCATCAAATATATCTGCATTAACCAATCTCCTTTTGAACCAACCACAAATGGATCAATCAATCACTCCATCACTCTGATCATTCAAAGTGTCGTCACCAGCCTATAGTAACCAGAACCCAAGAAATAACCCAGAACACTGCAACAGCAAACAGAAGCAGCTAAAACATGTTTTATAAGGTATACACTACTTCCATGTGTTGAACCTGTGAGTATACGTGCTTTCCTCAAAGCGAACTGGTGTACAAATCTACAAATCAAATTTATGATGTATATGTTGTTTTGATATGCAGAACCATCATGTATACGCTTCTTTTCTAAAGTGAACCTACATACAAATCTGCAAAAGATGATTTAAATATAACAACTATTCTAGACTTCAATCAAACCCAGATCATCATTTTTACATACTACAACATGCGCCAATTATTCAGATACATGATCAAACCACATAAAGATAATTCACTTCAAGCCTTAAGATCCTGATACATCATTAGATCTTATCCTTCATCAAGCGCTAAGGTTCTTCCTCGGTTTAGATCTAGCACGACACCATAAGCCAATACCCTGTATATTAGATATCTCACTATATCAGATATTCGATACTTGCATACTTCGCCTAATGATCTTCTCCTCATTTTATAGTTTTAGGCCTTTCTCAATACCATGGACCAAAACTACTTGGGACCAATACCTTGGACCAAATACCTCGGACCCGATACCTTGGACCAATACCATGGATCAAAATACCATGGACCAAATACTTCAAACCAAACATTTAGTTTTCCAAGGTATACGCGCTTTTCCTTTTGTGAAAGTGCTTGTGTACGTATACGCGACTTGTATATAGTGAACCCGTGTGTATATGCGGCTTGGTCAATGGTGAACCTGTGTATACCTCTCTTTCTTCATTCTGTGTAGTCTGATCTGTAACTTTGTGCTGTAAACCTGCAGTACTGTGATCTATCATCTGAGTGAGTTTCTTTCTGAACTGATTCCTTGAAGCTACCCTGCACATCTGATATCTCTTCTGTAGATTCATCTAGTTACCATATTGATGAGCCCTGGAATTAGGTAACTTATTGGGCTCATTTTTCCTAACTGTTCTTCGTAAATCCACCATTTTCATAGTTTATGCATTTTTTTTGAGTATATTTATGTTAGTTGAACGAATGAGGATAGTCACTTGACCAAGAAGGCTAACACGTGGTTAATGCAGGTTTTTGGAGAAATTTTGGACCAAGACCAAGCAGTTATGAGCCAAATGACAGCCAAGCATGAAGGAACAAGGGTGAGGATTTGTAGGAAGGGTGTCCCCTGCATTAAATGGCCCCTTCCTCGAAATCTCCACCCTCAGCTCGGAGTTCAGCAGGCCACCGAAAAGGATTCCCAAGGGCAGTCGAGCAGTCTTGTGAAAGGTGGCTGATCACTCGCAGTTTGAGCATCCGAGCCCCTTGATTTAAGGAGGGTTGTTGGAGACCCTCATAGTGCATAAATAGGAAGGCTTCCAGCATTCGTAGGTTACTTTTTGAACTGTTGTATTTTGCACTATAGTGTTGTTATTTTCTCAGCTCATTTTTGTAGCTGCTGCTGTACAACTTTCTTTGTGGCATGGTTATTTTTGAGTAATGGAAAGCAGCTTTATTTGGCATCAGTTCTGATTTTTCCTTAGGATCCTATAGCTCTTGGGGATGGGCCCAACCCAAGTGCCAAGGCTTCCTTTATGTACTGTTATTTTTTTTTATGTCTTTGCAAAATAGTTTTTGTTAAGTAGATTAAGATCTTGCTGGTTACCTAGGTCATTGTTGATGATTAGAGAGGATTTTCATGTTCAAATTGGGTTTATAGGTTAATAACAGAGAAGGTCTTCAGAAAAGGGCTATCAAGCACCTCTGATCTCACCTCTCCCTCAGTGGGACCATGAGTTGGGACCAAGGTGACCTTGCTTCCACCAAAACATTGTCTTTGCTTCATCATGCAATTATTAGTGTTCTATTATCATTTGGAGAAGTTGATACTAGTTGTGGTTACATGCTCAGGTTCATGATTGCTTAGTTGCATATTTATTTCACATGATTTCGTTGCAAATAAACTTTTGTTCATTTTCTTTGCTGTTATCTAGGTCAGACTAGGTTAAAGTAACTAGGTCTTTCATTTTCCGAGTCTTTGTTTGTTCAGTTCGAGAAATAACTTGCAGAGCACCTGTAATACTTCTCTATCTACCCATACTCCATCAATCCCTCCTGCTCCATCCTCTAACCTGGATTCTTGCCTTCCATTTTCCACATTCGTTCGCTGTGCCCGAATTCCCATATTTTTGTGCAACATTGCTCTACTCCTCCTTGAACAAATCCAACCATCCTCACCACTCCTCAGCTCCATCGACCAAGTCCTAGACCTCCTCACACCCTTATCTCACCTCCATACCCACTTCTTCACCTTTCCTCCTCCATGAACCCTCCAAAATCCCCTTTCTGAACATCCTGTAGAAATTACAAAACATCTTGTAGAAATTCCAGAACATCCTGTAGAATTCCTGCAGACTTCCTATAGAAGCTCACGAAAGTGATTTCTTGATAGCCAAACTCTGTGAAACTCTCTGGAAGGGTGCTAGGGACCCCTTAGGCCCTCTTCGAACCTTCCCAACCTCCTGCAAGCATTTCCTCTCGCCAATCCACCTCTGTACAGTCAAAAATAGTGAAAGCACATGCATGATAATTTTGAAAACTTATTCAAAAATACAAAAAGATGTTTTCTTCAGATTTTACTACAGAAGTAGCTTAGACACATGCCTTTTACCTTCCTAGAAGTCAATGGCATCTCTTTCTGTAGCTTGCATCCTCTTTCTTGCATCAGTAGGGCTAGCTGGTAAAATTAGGGTTTGCTAGGGTTTGTATTTCCTTTCAGCTTTTCAGTTCCTTTCCACAAGTAGATTAGCTTCCTTTGAGTTAGCTTCCATCCATCAGTTAAAAAGCTTCTTCTTAGAGCTCATAGAAGTTTTCTTAAGCTCCTAGTGGACTTGTGCCAGCTGACCAAGTGACAGCCGTGGCAAGAGCTAGTACTTGTGCATATAGCACCGTCGCTTCCAAATTTGTTATGATCTACCAGGTTGATAAAAGTAAAGAAGGGAGTCCCAGGAGTTGCAGCATTATTGCTGCAATACTGGAGCCCACCACATATACAAGAGAGTTATTTTGCTACAAGTGGGTTGCCATCAAGTACAATACGTACATCATAATGCCAACAATCTCCCCCTTTGGACTTGATGGCAATAACCACACCAAGTCACTCTCCCCCTTTGACATCTAGGGAAAAAGGTCATGCTCCCCCTAAGTGCATGCTCATCAGTGACTCATACATGCATCCATCTCCCAACCAGGTGGGGATATACCAAATTGGACTCATCCACCCAACCGAGTGGGGATATACCAAATGTTTATACATGACTGAAATAGACATTATTACATCATCTTCCCATGCATAGTGGGCGTACAAATTAGGTCTTTTCATGACCTTTACATCAAATGTTGTACATGACTATTATAACAAGGGCCAGCAATCTAAACAAGACCATGATAATCATCAGCAACTACCATATATGATATGCACCATAAGAATTTGTCCACAGCATCCAAACCTGTAACTTGCAATACCATTATCTTGACCAACCAACAATTAGTAGTAAGATGTATCATTTAGCCACATAAGGATCATCACCAAGGACTTCTAACCATAATGCCAACAATGCATTATTCAAAGCATATGCTCCCCCTGAATCTGTCCCATCTGTTCATTGTCAGATCTGATCATGCATATATCAGCAAGAAGTATCAAGGCATCATCATCAATCAGATATACATCAAGTTAACTTGTGAGGATCAAAAGCACTTCTAAATAACATCTTATGAGTACCAACACATTTCCACACATCATCAGCAAATTGAAACCAACATCAAACAAAGCAAATAATGAACCATATCAGTCCACTTTTCTTGAGTCTGGCCCACTGTTTTTCTTCAAACCAACATATACGTGACTATGTCCATAGAACTTGCATATGTACGGGACTACACTTCATGAAATTCACGTTAACCACCTTTCTCTGAAAGATAGGATTTAACAGTAGGATGATGTAGAAACTACTCCCAACTTTTGTCTGAGATATTCAAATGTCTCTCTGGGTAGTGGTTTAGTGAATATATCAGCAACCTATTCTTTGGAGGGAAGATACTCCAATTTGACTTTTTGTTCAAGCACTTGTTCACGTAGGAAATGATATTTGATGGGTATGTGCTTGGCCTTGGAGTGCATGACTGGATTCTTTGAAATACTGATGGCACTTGTATTATCACATAGAATGGAGATGGGTGGAGTACATGTGATTTGAATATCTTGCAAGGTTTACATCATCCAAAGTAATTGTTTGCAACAAGATGCATCAACCATGTATTCTGCTTTAGCTATAGATAATGAAATTGAGCTTTGTTCCTTACTAAACCAAGACACTAACCTGGAACCCATATAGAATGCACCACCACTAGTGATTTTTATGTCATCAACACTTCCTGCCCAATCTGCATATGCATATGCATGAAGTGGAAGATCTATATCTCTAGGATACCATAAGCCAAAGTTCTGTGTTCCTTGAAGATATTTGAAAATTCTTTGGACTGCCTGAAGATGTGATTCCTTTGGATTTGCTTGGAATCTTCCAACTATTCCCACTGCATGCACAAGGTCCGGTTGAGTACCTATTAGATAAAGAAGATTTTCAATCATGGATCTATAAGTTGGTTGATGTACTACTGTTGATTCATCATTTGAGCTGAGACTACATCCTGTTACCATTGGAGTACATATTGGTTTAGAATCTTCCATGTCGTACTTTTTTAGGATCTGTTTGAGATATTTGGTTTGTGAGAGAAAAATACCATCTTTATTTTGCTGCACTTGTAGACCAAGAAAGTGGGTAAGCTCACCAAGCAAGGACATTTCAAATTCTTGTTGCATTACTGAAGAAAAATTCTGACTCATGGATTCTTCATTGCTACCAAAAATGATATCATCAACATACACAACAATTATTAGCAATTTATTAGTGTCCATCTTTGTATATAGATTGTTATCTGCTGACCCCTTTGAAAAACCTTGTTGATGGAGATATTTGTCAAGACGGTAATACCATGCCCCTGGAGCCTGTTTTAGACCATAGATGATCCAGGTGGATGTTGGTGGCCACCCACCTATCCCATTTGGACCCCTGCAACTGTCTCTTTCAGTTTTTCAGTTTCCGTAATTGTAGCACAATTTACTATTTTTAGCAGTTTTTTCGGGTCCTGAACTTCCGGAGCCGTTTTGAGGCCCTAAACGACGTTTTTTGGGAAATCTACCGCCAGCGATTTTCCATGACTAAAAATCGTCTTTTCCGTCGTAGTCCTCGGAGAGATCTTTCCAACGGGCTATCATGCGCGTCAAACGGAGATAAGACGACCAATTCGCGACCCCGGGAAGTTGATGTACCAACTTACCCAAAACGGGGCCCACAATTTGGCGTTTCATCTTCCAGGGTTAGGTTTTGGAATGTGAAGGGTTTTCCATTGTTTCTCAACAATAAATAGGCCTTCGAGCCTCATTGTAACATAGTTCAGAGGCATGTAGCCAC
>APFE030964858.1:11440-24904 GCA_000404065.3 Pinus taeda | reverse complement strand
TCCTATCAAAATCTTGCTCGAAGAAGCCCTCGAGCGACAACGGAACGCGATGATGGACAACTTTGCCCAGATCCTTCAGCGGCTACCCAGAAGCGACGCATCGGCTTCCAGCGGCTACTTTGGAAACAACACGCCCTTTAAGGTACAAGTTAATTTTCAAATCCCCATATTCAAGGGTTAGATAGACGCATATGCCATAGATAAATGGTTAAATCTGCTAGAGGGTTATTTTTCTGTTCATGAATTTTCAAGTAGAGAAAATATTATTTTCGCTCTTCTCAAAGTAGCCCCCCACGTCAAGGATTGGTGGGAAACATACTGTCAGCAGAAGGATGAAAGTACAGGCTCACTATTTTTAGCCGCACCCACTTGGAATAACTTCTGGGATGCCATCAAAGAGCAGTACTACCCTGTCAAAAGCTATGAGGACAAATACATCAAATGGACCACACTACGGCAGGGACGAGACCAAGATGTGCCAGAGTTCACAAACATTTTTCATACCCTTCGCACACAGTGCGGGATCAAATATTCTGAGCTGCATTTGGTACTCAAATACCGTGGTTGCCTACCACAAAAACTATACAGGAAGAGATGTGATTCTTTTGAACATCTCCTCGCTCGACACAGATACCAATACGCTGTTCAAAAATCGGTCAGCAAAGGTCAAATAGAAGAAGCGAGACTTTGGATTGCAAATCAAAGCCCAAAGGAACAAAGCAAGGCAGGGGTGACCCCAAGACAACTCGTCGAAGCCGCAAGAAAGAAACCACAACACCATGAAGCCAAAGAAGGACACAGGAAAGTGGTGTGAGTTCCACAAGAGTCCCACTCATAACACAAGTGAGTGTCGGACCAAGCAGTCACTAGTGGCCGAGTTGAAGGCTTTCGAATCAGATGCATGTCCTGACCCTGAGCCAGAACCTGACAAGGGGAATGGCAAAGGGAAGTAGATCATTGATGCGGATCCCACTGCCACTGTTGCCACTGCCAAGATCCAGAAAAATGAGCCCGAAAATCCAAAGGAAGGGGAGCGTCTTTTCCACTCATAGATGTGGGTGAAGGGTTCACTGTTGTAATTCATTGTCAATAGTGGCAGCTAAAAGAACCTCATTTCAATAGAGGTCGTGAAGCGGTTGGGCCTACCAACTGCACCACACCCACAGCCGTACAATATCGGGTGGTTTCATTAAGGACGAGATCTCAAAGTTTGCCAGCAGTGTCATCTTCCCTACAGCATCAAGCCTTTCACAGACCAACCATAATTGTGATGTTTTATTAGGCCAACCATAATTGTGGAGGCAACATGCTGTGTATGAGTCAAGGCCTCGCGCTATTAATATTTCTTTGGATAATTCATTATATAGGATACCGAAGGTAGCCCCACCTACTGCCACCTCTTTGATCACTACCAAGAAAGGAAACAAGCTCATATCACAGACTAGGAAATTTATTTTTTGTCTGGTTCACTCCCAAAGTAAGGGGAAGATCGTTTCTGCATCAACGACCCACGCAAAGGGTACCTCCACGCAGCAGCAACAACAAAGGGATATGGTCATGACAGAACATAGGAACAACTTCTCCTCACCCACAAGGGTACCACACAAGTTTTAGGTGGGTGACAAAGTTTGGTTACATCTGTAGAGAGAACGCCTTACCAGAACCCATCAGAAACTCAGACCACTCCGACATGGTCCTTACACTAGTACCAAGGCTATGGGAAACAATGCTTTGAAGCACACCATTCCTCCATTCCTTCGCTTGCACCGAGTGTTCAATGTGGATCACCGTCGACCATGCTTCCCATCATTTCTGGACACATCAGAGATTGCAGAACAGCTCACCAAAGACCCAGATTAACCAAAGCTTCCTCATCTCAGGGAGGAACTCAACGCAATGGGGACCATTGCTTCCTAAGGGGGGAGGAATGATCCAGGTGGATGTTGGTGGCCACCCACCTATCCCATTTGGACCCCCACAACTGTCTCTTTTAGCTTTTTCAGTTTTCTAAATTGTAGCACAATTTACTATTTTGAACAGTTTTTCAGGTCTTGAACTTCTGGAGCCGTTTTGAGGCCCTAAACGACGTTTTTTGGGAAATCTGGGGGCAACATGGGTCCATGGACGAATGTTTCCCTTCCCAAAGTGGTATTGCTCGGATAGATCTTTCTAACGAGCTATTGTACGCGTCAAACGAAGATCATATGCCAAAGTTACGACCCTGGGAAGTTGATGTACCAATTTACCCAAACTGTGCCCACAGTTTGGCGTTTCATCTTCTAGGGTTAGGTTTTGGAATGTTAAGGGTTTCCATTGTTTCTCAACAATAAATAGGCCTTCGAGCCTCATTGTAACATAGTTCAGAGGCATGTAGCCACCACATCTCTTCTTAGAGATAAGCTAACATTGCCCTAGCTGGTTTATTTCCATTTCTGGTTGTAAGCATATTTCAGTATTTTCCATTAATGAAATGAAGTATTATTTCCGCTGCATCTTTGTGTATATGGTTATCTCTGTATTTTATTGCGTTCCTGTTTAAATCTGGATCAATAGAGAGATTTTCTGAGTTTACATACAATTTTTGCATCATTTCCAAGAATGAATCCTTCTCGTTGTTCAATATAGACTTATTCTTCTAAGTCTCCATTAAGAAAGGCAGATTTTACATCCATTTGGTATACTTTGAATTTCTGAAAAGTAGAAAGAGCAAGAAACATTCTGATGGCTTCAATTCTAGCAACAGGTGCAAAAGTTTCTTCAAAATCTATACCTTCTTATTGAACATATCCTTTACAAACAAGTTTGGCCTTGTTTCTAATAACTTCTCCATTTTCGTTCAGCTTTCTTTTGAATATCCATTTAGTTCCTATGATATTCTTATCATGAGGTCTAGGAACTAATTCCCAAGTATTATTCTTTTCAATTTGCTCAAGTTCTTCATTTATGGCCTTGACCCAACATTCATCTCTGCATGCTTCATTTACATTTTGAGGTTCAGTAGAAGATAGTAACTCTAGATAGCTTGAAGCTTCGGCAATGGTTCTTCTAGTCTGCACACCTACTCCTTTTTATCCTAAAATTTGAGCTTCTAGATGATTTTTATGAACATATCTAGATGGAGTCTTTTCTTCTGTCGTTATCTCTTCTTCTGGTGCTTCATTGGTTTCTTCTTCATAATCAATGTGATTTGATGTGGGAAAATGACCCTCATCTTCTTCATAATCTTCGGTTTTTATCTGTTTTGGATTTTTGCATGCCTCATCAACCACGACATCAATACTTTCAATAATTTTCCCAAGTCTTTTATTGTAACATTTATATCCTTTACTTCGATAAGAGTAGCCAAGTAGAACACCTTCATCTGCTCTGGGTTCAAACTTACAAAGTTTTTCATTAGTCCTTTTGATGTAACATTTGCTTCCAAAAACTTTGAAGTATTTTACAATAGGAGTCTTACCATACCAAAGTTCATGTGGAGTTTGAGTGTTGTTTACCTGAACATTTGCTTGGTTGAGATAGTGACGACAAGGAATGCAGCTTCTCCCCAGAAGGTTGCAGGAGTTCCAGATTCATCTAGCATAGCACGAGCCATTTGTTGAACAGTTCTATTCATCATTTCTACCACTCCATTTTGTTGAGGAGTCCTTGCGATTAAGGACTGCCTTTTATTCCATGTTGTTCACAAAAGTCAAAGAATTTGTCTGAGGTAAATTCCCCTCCTCAATCAGATCTGAGGCATTTGAATTTGTGATCTGATTCATTTTCAACCAAAGCTTTGAAGGCTTTGAAATTTTCAAATGCTTCATCCTTATGCTTTAGAAGACCTATCCAACACATTCTGGAAAAATCATCAATGAACAATATAAAGTATTCTTCTCCACGAGGTGATCTTTTTCTTGATGGACCACATAAATCAGTATGAACAAGTTCAAGAGGCTTACGAGCTGACCTTTCCTTTTCGATAAATTGAGATCTAGTTTGCTTACCGAATTGACATGATTTGCATACAATATTTTTAGGAATGTTGATATTTGGAAGATCACGAATAGCCTAGAATCTGCATGCTTTTTTTATTTTAGAAAAGCTTAGATGTCCCAATCTTCTATGCCATAGCCAATTTTCATCCTTTTTGCTTAGATAGCACTATTGTTGTCCTCCCTTGAGTATGTATAGGTTGTTTGGAGTTCTTGTCCCTTTGATCACAGCTTCTCCTATATCAAGCTCACAAAAAACACATCCATTTGATCGAAACACTACTTCATTTCCTTGATCACACATTTGACTCACACTCAACAGATTATGTTTTAAGCCATCAACATTCAAAACATTCCCAGCTTTAACTTTTTCTTTCAAGAAAAAAGAGCATTTACCTTTTATGACAGCAGGAGTGTCGTTTCCAAATGAGACACTCTTTTCCTTTTCTAAGGCATTATATGAGTGTAGTTTTTCTCTGTCACCTGTCATGTGTTTTGAGCATCCACTGTCGATGTACCACTGGTTTTCTTGTCCTTCTGCATACAAGGCTATACCGCATATTTATATTTGTGGTTCTTTCTTTTTCCATATTTTGGGATTTAATGGAGTTTTCTCCTTTTGAGCTATCTGCCAAAATTTACTCCTGCATTCAGATTCTTCATGGCCAAAGTTGTTACAGATTGAGCATTCTATTTCATTTTCAAGAAGAGAAAAGTTATTATAGGAACTTTTCTTGATCCCTGTCACATTCCTTTGATTTTGTGCTTCTCTAGTCATGATAGTTTTGTAAGCAACACATTAAGCAGCTTTGTGTCCAAAATTATGACATGAGAAACATTGACCATTAAAGAAGTTCCTGCGATTATCGAATCTACTGACATGTTGATTGTAGTTGAAGTTCCTCCTACTGACCTGTTGATTGTAGTTTCTATTGATATTCTTTGAAGTAGGTTAAGTTTACCTGAGGTTGATTGTAGTTTTTGTTCATCCTTGAAGTAAATTGAGCTTTATTTACCTGGTGATCTACTTTATGCCTTTGTTGGTGATTGTCGAATTGTTCACTGCTCTTTGTTGCATCAAGATAGCTTTTATTGGAGGTTGACGGCTTCTGTGATTGAGATGTTTCTTCAGTATATCCAAGACCTGTCTTTATCAGAGGAGAGTGTTGCACTTTGATAATTTCATTTAAGGTTTCTGATCCTTTAGCAAATCTAAGATTGAGAGCTTTTGTTTTCTCAAAATCCTTTCTTAGACCCACAATTTCACATTCAAGCTTTTCATTTCGTTTTTCTCTTTCAGCAAGTTGGTATGTCAAGGTATCTATAATCATATTATTTTCTTCTAAACAGATTTTGAGTTTAGAGATTTCTTCATAAAGGTCATCTTCATCTAAAGCATCCAAAAAATCACCATCTTCATAAGCCATCAGAAGTCTATAGTCATTACTATTTTCATCTTCATCACTATTTGATAAACCATCACTATCTTCATGAGTATAGTAGCTCTTTTTACTTACACTTTGTTTCCTATTCCATTTTGCAATTTCCTTCCCTTTATCATCTTTATCTTTATGAGGACATTTGGCAGCATAATGACCGACTATACCACAGGCAAAACATTTGAAAGGTAGTTTACCTCTGAATCTACTAAAACCCTGTTGAAGATTATTGACAAAGTTCGCTTCCTCTTCTTCTTCTGAAATATGTCCTGATTCATTGAGTTCTTCTTTTCCTTTTGTTGAAGCTTTAAATGTGGCTTCTCTCATATCTAATGGACCTCCTTTTCTCATCTCAAAAGCAGTTAAGATTCCGTGAAGCTGTGTCATAGTAACAGTCTGTAGATCCTTCTTTTCCTCTATGGCAAATGCTTTTGATTAAAATTTAGCAAATAAGGATCTTAAAACTTTTTCAACTAAGGTAACTTCCTTTATCTCTTCACCTATATTCTTCATGCAATTAACAATCTCATCTATATGTAAGAAGTAACTAGCTACACTTTCATCATTTTGCATCTTGAGAGTTTCATATTGAATTTTGAGAGTTTGTAGTTTAGCATGTTTTACCTGAGAGTCTCCTTCGTAGCTTAGAACAATTTTGTCCCATATTTCTTTGGTTGATTTGAGTTGCATAAATTTGACAAACTCTAATTGTGACAGACTTCCCAATAATGTATTGACAGCCTTGGCATTGGTTTCATATTGCTTTTTACCTGTTTCATATGTAGGAATTGCTGATGGAAATGTATATCCTCCTTCCACGATTTCCCAGACATCTATTCCAAGAGATTGAAGATAGGTTGTGGTCCCTACCTTCCAATAAACAAAGTTTCTCCCATCAAATATTGGCAGTCTGATGGATCCCCCGCTTTCTTGATTACTCATGATGATGGATCATCCTTCAAGCGATCAAGCTTCTTCTGAAGGACCTGCTCTGATACCAATTGTTGGAAATAATACTGATAAGGGGGGTGAATCAGTATTATCAAACTAATAATTTTTCATTTCCATATTCAGATTCATATATGCTACTTCAGTTAAGGGAACTTGCGTGTACACGCAACTGTGTTTAGAGAAACTAGCGTATATCCAGGAAACTTATGATTTAGTTAATTCATCATATATTGATCTTTAATCAGTGCATCAGAACCATATAAACAGTAACCAAGTGCAGTAAAAATAGAACAGATCATCACACATGAACACCAAGATATAAGGTGGAAACCCAATGTGGGTGAAAACCACCTGCTACAATCATCTATTTCTTCTTTTAATAATAAGTGAATTTTGTTCACAATTTTTGTACTAGTGCAGTCTTATACCAGTACATAGGCTTCTACCTACAGAAGGCTACAAACTTCTCTTATTCTCCAGCTTCTACTGGAAGGGAGCTACAACCCCTAGCTCTTGTACTAGCTGATATGATTGCTAGTACGTAGGTGCCAACCTACAGAAAGCTACCACCTTCTCTTTACTTCCAAGGACCATGTTTCATAAATTTTCAGACTAGATCCATCAACAACATCATTCAATCATCAAATATATCTACATCAACCAATCTCCTTTTGAACCAACCACAACCGAATCAATCAATCACTCCATCACTCTGATCATTCAGAATGCTGCCAAAAACTACAGTAACCAAAACCCAAGAAATAAGCCAAAACACTGCAACAGCAAACAGAAGCAACTAAAACATGTTTTATAAGGTATACACTACTTCCATGTGTCGAACCTATGTGTATATGCGCTTTCCTCAAAGCAAACCAGCGTACAAATCTGCAAATCAAATTTATGATGTATATGTTGTTTTGATATGTAGAATTAGCATGTATACGTTTCTTTTCTAAAGTGAACCTGCGTACAGATCTACAAAATACGATTTAAGCATAACAACTATTCCAGACTTCAATCATACCCAGATCATCATTTTTACAGACTACAACATGCGCAAATTATTCAGATACATGATCAAACCACATAAAGATAATTCACTTAAACCCTTAAGATCCTCATACATCATTAGATCTTATCCTTCATCAAGCGCTAAGGTTCTTTCTTGGTTCAGATCTAGCATGACACCATAAGCCAATAACATGTATAGTAGATCTCTTACTATATCAGATATTCGATACTTGCACAGTTCGCCTAATGATCTTCTCATGCTTTTATAGTTTTAGGCCTTTCTCAATACCATGGACCAAAACCACTTAGGACCATACCTTGGACCAAATATCTGGGGTCAATACCTCGGACCCAATACCATGGATCAAAATACCATGGACCAAATACTTCGGACCAAACATTTAGTTTTCCAAGGTATATGCGCTTTTCCTTTTGTGAAAGTGCATGTGTATGTATACGTGACTTGTATACGGTGAACTCGTGTGTATACGCAGCTTGGTTAATGGTGAACCTGCATATACCTCTCTTTCTTCATTCTGTGTAGTCTGATCTGTAACTCTGTGTTGTTAACCTACAGTACTATGATCTTTCATCTGAGTGAGTTGATTTCTAAACTGATTCCTTGAAGTTGCCCTACACATCTGATATCTCTTTTGTAGATTCATCTAGTTACCATATACAAGAGAGTTGTTCTGCTACAAGTGGGTTTCCATCAAGTACAATACATACATCATAATGCCAACAATTAGAAGCAACATATGAGTCCTAAGATACCATGATCTTTGTGCCAATATATCATGTCATACATTAAATGTGGTATGATATCAAATTTCTGAAACATCAACTTAACATGAAAATATTGAAAAAACTGTAAATATTCAAAGTGGCTTAACAAAAGACCTAAAATCCAATCTTTTCTATGAACGTTGAGATTTCCTAATGTACCCAAATCAATTCATAGATCTCTTTTATCGATCAAATTCTAATATCCATTATCCCTAGCGAAACATGGAAAATAAACATTCAAGTATAAAACAACGATCTTATATGAAGCATAACCATTCATAAAAACCAAAAACATGCAAAAGCTAAAAACTTTGTTCAAGACATTCAAATCACCATATGTTGCAGCTTTCGGTATAGTTGTGAATGTCTTGCAAGTGGAAAAAAATTACATGAAATCATTCCTCTAGTCTTAGTATCCAAATTAACTTCCATATCAAACTAAGACTAATCGAAGGAAACACTCTAATCGAAGGTAGCACATAACACCCAAAATGTTGTGATCCTTATGTCAATGTATTATATCATAGATAAAATGTGATGTAAATCAAACCTTTGAAATATCCAACTTAACATGAATATATTGAATAAACTGTAAAAATTCAATGTGATTTAACAAAGGACTTCATATTAAATCCTTTCTCAGAACTTGAGATGGCTTTAAGTACTACATATCAATTCTAAGATCTCTTCTGTCACTTGAATTCTAATCTCAATGATCCTAGGGGAAATATCTATCTGGACATGAATATATTGGATAAACTGTAAAAATGGAATGTGGTTTAACAAAGGACTTCATATCCAATCCTTTCTGAGAAGTTGAGATGGCTTCAAGTACTCCAAGTCAATTCAGAGATCTCATTTGTCATTAGAATTATTATTTCAATGATCTTAAGGGCCAATGCAATGGTCCTAGGGGCAAGTAATCTATAAAAATTCAATGTGATTTAACAAAGGACTTCATATCCAATCCTTTTTGAGAACTTGAAATAGCTTTAAATACTCCAAGGCAATTTTTTTTCAAACTAAGACATATAAATTCCTAATTAAGCCACAGAAGCCACAAATACTCCACAAAAGGATTTATTTTTTTTTTCAAACTAAGCCACAAAAATTCCCAATTAAGCCATAGAAGCAATAAATACTCCTCAAAATGATTTTTTTTCAAACTCAACAACAAAAATTCCCAATTAAGCCACAAATACTCCACAAAAGGCAATTTTTTTTCAAACTAAGCCACATAAATTCCCAATTAAGCCAGAAATGTTGGAAATCATACTGGTGGGGGTGGGTTGAATCAGTATTAGCAAGTCAATAACTTTTCATTTCCATAATCAGATTTATATACGCTACTTCAGTTAATGGAACTCGCGTGTACACGCAACTGTGTTTAAGGCAACTAGCGTATATCCAACAAACTTATGATTCAGTTCATCATATGTTTATCTTTATTCAGTACATCAGAACTTCATTAACCATATAAATAGTAACGAGGTGCAGTAAAAACAGAATATACCATCACACATAAGAAACACACACGAACACCAATATTTAAGGTGGAAACCCAATGCGAGACAAAAACCACCTATTGCTGTCTTTTTTTAATATAAGAAAAACTCGTTTACAATCTTGTACTGGCGCAGACTCATACCAGTACGCAGGCACCCACCTGCAAAAGGATACAACCTTCTCTCGTTCTCCAGCTTCTACTGGAAGGGAGCTACAAACCCCTGGCTCTTGTACTAGCCAATATATTTACTAGTATGTAAGGGCCCACCTACAGAAAGCTACAACACTCTCTCGTTTTCCAACTGCTACTAGAAGGGAGCTCCAACCCCCTGGATTTTGTACTAGCCGATATGTTTACTAGTACATAGGCGTTGGCCTACTAAAGGCTCCCACCTTCACTCTCCCTCCAAGGACCACGTTTCATAAATTTTCAGACTGGATACTCCTAGATCACAACACCAATATATGAAGGCCACGTTTCATCCAATTTTCATACTGGACCCATCAACAAAATTGAAGCTCAAAATCAATCACCATTGCAACACAACCTTTGCACTCAATCTGAATCACCCAACAACTAAATCATTGAAGCCCTGTCATCAAAACACAGTCACCAAAACACAAAGCAGAACCTAGAACTCTGCAACACCACTAGAACCAACTGCAAATTCAGATATCATATCTCATAATGTATATGCTACTCTGATGAGATGAACCAGCATGTATATGCGCTTTTATCAAAGCAAACCCGTGTACAGATTTGCAAATACTAACTTAAACACTTCACAACTATTTTAGAATTCAGTCATACCTAGATCATAACATTTGCAGAATAAAACATGTGTCAGTATTCAGATCTAGTCTATCAATGATCAAACCACATAATGATAATACATTCCAAGCCTTAAGATCCTGATGCATCATCCATCATCATCCACATAGGTGCATCCTTAGTTCATATCAAGCAAAGCATCACAAACACATAACCTACATACTAGATCTCACACTTCATCAAATATTCAATACTTGCACACATGGCCTAATGATCTTCTCCTCCTTTTATAGTGTTAGGCCTTTCTCAATACCATGGAAAAAAACGACTTAGTACCAATACCTTGGACCAAATATTTAGATTTAATACTTCGGACCAGATACCTTGGACCAATACCATGGATCAAAATACTATGGACCAAATACCTTGGACCAAAACTTAGTTTTCCAAGATATACGCGCCTTTCATTCTGTGAAGTGTGTGTGTATGTTATATGCTCCTTTTGGTCTGTTAACCTGCGTGTATACACTTTTTTGTCAAGGTGGACCTGCGTATACCTCTCTCTGATCATTAATTCTTTGCTATTGACCTGATGCACTATGATCTGTCATCTGAGTGAGTTGCCATCAAGGACAACACCTGTATCATAATGACAACAACAACTACTCCATAGAAGGAAATTTATTTTCAAACTAAGCCACATAAATTCCCAATTAAGTCATAGAAACCACATATACTCCACAAAAGGAAAAAAAATTCAAACTAAGCCATAGAGATTCTCAATTACGCCACATAAGCCACAAATACTCAACAGAAGGCAATTGTTTTTCAAACTAAGTCATAGAGATTCTCAATTACGCCACATAAGCCACAAATACTCAACAAAAGGCAATTGTTTTTCAAACTAAGCCATATAAATTCCTAATTAATGTTGGGTGTGGAGCCTAATTATCTTCTGTATTCAAAGGTATCGCCACATTGGATCCCAGCTCGAAATGGGGTGGCAATGCCGCCCGTAAAATATTCGCTGCGGGAGGGTCTTGGGGGGGGGGGGGGTGTTTAAAATTGCTAGATAAAAGTATAATATACATTCTAGTCAACTCTGGGTCGCTCTTTAGGCGGAGAGCTGACGGTAAAGTAAGTCATGTTTAATAGGCGCTATGTCTGCACTAGAAAGGAAACCCCTCACCATATTGAGGGAATTGTACTTGCATCTATGTAGATCGTATTTGCTGAGTGAGAAAAGAGAGAGGAGATTTGAGGAAGGCGAAAGAGGGTGTTACAGTGGATTCTGTTGATATTGTTGTATGTCTTCAGTTATTGATAAATATAAAAGGAAGGACTAGTTGTTTCTCCGTGGACGCTAGCCCAACTGGGTGAACCACGTATATCTGTGTCTCTCTTGTTTTATGTGTTTTCTATGTTTATATTTCTGCAATATTTTATGTGTTCCATTGCTCCATAATATATAATTTTCTTACAACTGGTATCAGATCTGAAGGTCTATTTGGCTAATAAACTTATAGGAAATAAGGGTTCTTTGTTCGAGTGGGAGCAATGGCGAAAGACGGTAACTTTAGGGTCGATAAATTTAACAGCCAAAACTTCTCGCTGTGGAAGATGTAGATGGAAGATTATCTGTATCATAAAGATCTGTACCTACCATTGGGCGGAAAAATAAAGATGCCAACGGGTATGACAAATGAAGAATGGAACCTTCTCGATAGAAAGGCACTCGAAACAGTACGGTTATGCCTCGTAGCGTCGATCACCTTCAACATTTCGAAGGAAACAATGATAAAGGGTTTGATTAAGGTGTTGTAGAAACTATATAAAAAACCCTCGACCTCAAACAAAGTATTTCTTATGAAACAGTTATTTAATATGAATATGTCGGAAATTGGATCTGTTGCAGACCATTTAAATGGTTTTAATACTATTACAAGTCAGTTATGTTCTGTAGGGGTAAACTTTGATGATGAAGTTAGAGCTCTGTTATTCTTCTGCTCATTGCCAGAAAGTTGGAATGGTTTAGTAATGGCCATTAGTAACTCTATTTCTAGATCTAGTACTTTAAAGTCTGATGATGTTGTCGGTGCTATCCTTAGAGAGGAAATGCGACAAAAAAGCTCCAGTGAGACATCGAGTAATGCTTTGAGTGCAGAGTCTAGGGGAAGAAAAATGGAAAGAGGAAAGAGCTCAGGATATCACAGTAAATCAAGGAAAGGCAGATCCAAGTCCAGATCAAGGATAGTGTGATGGGAAATGTGGAAAGAAAGGACACTTAAAGAAAGAATGTAGATCTTGGAAGGGAAAGAAGGAGATGCACAGTAAGAAAACTATCATGAAGCAAATGCGACAGGTGAGGTCTTACAAGATGCTTTGATTCTTTATTTCGAAAATATTACTGATTCTTGGGTGGTAGATTCAGGGGCCTCATTCCATGCCACACCTATAAGAAATATTTTCATGACTATGTTCAAGGAGATTTTGGACAAGTCCGTTTGGGTGATGATAAACCCTGTAAAATTGTTGGAATGGGTAAAGTTCTTATAAAAAAGCAGAATGGAAACTAATGGCTACTAAAGGAGGTAAGGCATGTTCCAGATCTGAAGAAAAATCTGATTTCAACAGGGCAGTTAGGCAGTGAAGGTTGCGTAAAAACTTTCACAGATAAATCTTGGAAGGTCACCAAAGGAGCCCTGGTAATAGCAAAAGGCAAAAAGGTTGGTACGTTGTATTTATGCAATGGTATTTCTAACTTTTTTAATGCTTTAGCTTCCAAAGGAGCAAATGTAGTATTATGGCATCATAGGCTCGGACACATGAGTGAAAGGGGATGAAGATTCTTCACTCAAGGAATTTGTTGCCGGGTTTGAAGAATGTTGATTTGGACTTTTGTGAGAATTTATTTTTTGGAAAACAGAAGAGAGTCAGATTTCTCAGAGTTGGGAAAGAAAAGAAGAGCGAAAAATTAGAGCTTGTGCATACAGATGTATGGGGACCTGCTTAGGTATCATCTCTC
>APFE030964858.1:0-11124 GCA_000404065.3 Pinus taeda | reverse complement strand
AACAAGAAAAAGAAAACAAGGAATACGCAGTTCTTGATGAAATCACTGAAAAAGTAAAGGTGCCTGAAAATAATAATAATCAACAACAGCGACAACAACCACCACAACAGCAATAGACACCCCAAACACCTAAAAGTGGTGTTAGAAGATCTACCAGGATAAGTAGACCCCCTAAAAGATACTCTCCTTCATTATATTATTTATTGTTGACTGATTCTGGTGAACCCAAATGTTATCAAGAAGCAATGCAGGTTGAAAGCAGGAAGAAGTGGGAGGTAGCCATGGAAGAAGAGATGGACTCCTTAATGCATAACCAGACTTAGGACTTAGTCAGGTTTCCTACAAGAAAAACTACACTAAAGAATAAATGGGTTTACAAGCTGAAGGAAGAAGATGGAGGAAAACAAAGGTACAAAGCTAGACTTGTGGTGAAGGGGTTTGCACAAAAGAAAGGTATTGATTTTGATGAAATATTTTTTCCTATTGTTAAAATGACTTCAATCAGAACTATTCTAAGTCTAGTAGCAGTTGAAGATTTGCATCTTGAGCAGTTAGATGTAAAGATAACCTTTCTCCATGGGGATTTGGAAGAAGAGATATATATGCAGCACAAGGATATGAGGTAAAAGGGAAGGAGAAACTAGTGTGCAGGTTGAAGAAGAGCTTGTATGGCTTAAAACAGGCTCCAAGGTAGTGGCATCTAAAATTTGACAATTTTATGTCTAAACAAGGTTATACTAGATGTCACTTTGATCATTGTGTTTATCTGAAAAAGCAAAATGATGGCAGCTATATTATATTGTTATTGTATGTAGATGAAATTCTTGTCGCAGGGTCTAACATGCGGAAATAAATGTGCTCAAAATAAAATTGGCAAATTCATTTGCAATGAAGGATTTGGGAGCTGCAAAACAAATCCTTGGTATGAGAATAACTAGAGACAGGAAAAATCACAAACTAACATTGTCTCAGAATGAGAAAGGTGTTGAAAAGATTTAATATGCACAATGCAAAACTAGTTAGTACACCTTTTTCTAGCCATTTTAAAGTTAGTAAGGAAATGTGCCCAAAGACCCAAGAAGACATGGATTATATGTCTAAAGTACCATATGCATCAGCAGTTGGAAGCTTAATGTATGCAATGGGCTGCACAAGGCCTGATATTACACATGCAGTGGGAGTTGTAAGCATGTACATGAACAATCCAGGAAAGGAACATTGGATGGTAATGAAATGGATTCTCAGATATTTGAAAGGTACCACAAATCAAGCATTATGTTTTAGTGGTTCAAACATTTCTCTATAGGGATATGTTGATGCAGATATGGCAGGTGACAGAGATAACAGGAGGAGCACTACAAGATATGTATTTACTGTAGGTGGAACAGTTGTCAGTTGGGTTTCAAAAATCCAACAGAGGCTAGTAAAGAAATGACTTGGTTACAAAGGTTTATGGTTGAATTAGGTAAGGAGCATGATATGGGCACGTTATACAGTGATAGCCAAAGTGTCATTTATCTTGCAAAGAACTCAGCATTTCATTCTAGGACTAAACACATACAACTCAAGTACCATTTCATACGATCAATGTTGGAAGATGGAGAGTTGAAGCTGGAAAAGATATACACTAGCCAGAATCCTACAGATATGCTAACTAAAGTTGTAACCAGGGAGAAACTGAGAATATGCTCAGTTTCAATTGGTCTTCAAGTATGATGAAGAAGATGAAAAACAACTAGGTCCAAAGAGGAGTCATTGTCCAGCAAATGAAGCAGCGGTGGAGTTGCTATAATTAGTCTCCAAGTGGGAGATTGTTGGGAGTGGAGCCTGATTATCTTTTGTATTCAAAGGTATCGCCATATTAGACCCTAGTTCGAAATAGGGCGGCAATGTCGCCCGTAAAATATTCGCTGCAGGGGGGTTCCAAGGGGGGGTGGCTGCGACCTTTGGGGAGGCCCCCCTTGGCAGGGGGTTTTGGGGGTAGCACCCCCGAAGCTAAGAATATATGTAAAATTTCCTTGTAAAAGTATAGTAATTTCTAGTCAATCTGGGTCGTTCATTAGGCAGAGATCTGATGGTAGAAGTTAGGTTTAATTTAGGGTTTTTTTCCCTAAAAGGCAACCCCTCACTATATATGAGGGAATTATATTACATCTATGTAGATCTGTATTCTGAGTGGGAAAGAGAGAGGAGATTGAGAGCGAAGAGGTTGTTACAGTAGATCTGTTGTAGGTTGTATCTCTTTAGTTTGCTAGATAATATAAAAGGAAGGACTGGTTGTTTCTTCGTGGAAGTAGCCCAAACTAGGTGAACCACGTATATCTGTGTCTCTCTTGTTTTATGCATTTTCTGAGTTTATATTTCTGCAATATTTTATGTGTTCCATTGCTCCATAATATATAATTTTCTAATAATTAAACCACATATACTCCACAAAAGGCAAAAAAAATTTAACCTAAGCCACAAAAATTCCCAATTAAGCCACAGGAGACACAAATACTCCACAGAAGGCAATTGTTTTTCAAACTAAGCCACAAAAATTCCCAAATAAGCCACAGAAGCCACAACTACCCCACAAAAGGCAATTTGTTTTTCAAACTAAGCCACAAAAATTCCCAATTAAACCACAAAGGCCACACATACTCTATAAAGGCATTTTTTTTCAAACTAAACCACAAAATTTCCCAATTAAGCCACAAATTCTCCACAGAAGGCAATTTTTTTTTGAAACTAAGCTACATAAATTTCCAAATAAGCCATAGAAGCCACAACTACTCCACATAAGGCAAATTTGTTTCAAATTAAGCCACATAAATTCCCAACTAAGCCATAGAAGCCACAGATACAGGCTTGAAAGCAAGTTTTTTTCAAACTACGCCACAAAAATTAGCCAATTAAGCCACAAATACTCCACAGAGGCAATTTTGTTTCAAACTTAGCCACAAAAAATCCCAATTAAACCACAAAAGCCACAAATACTCCAAAGAAGGCAATGTTTTTTTCAAACTAAGCCACCGAAATTCCCAAATAAGCCACAGAAGCCACAACTACTCCACAAAAGGAAAATTTATTTCAAACTAAGCCACATAAATTCCCAATTAAGCCACATAAGCCACACACACAGGCTGGAAGGCAATTTTTTTCAAACTAAGTCACAAAAATTCCCAATTAAGCCACATAAGCCACAGATACTCCACAGAGGCAATTTTTTTTCAAATTAAGCCACAAAAGTTCCAAATTAAGCCACAGAAGCCACAAATACTCCACAGAAGGCAATTTTTTTTCAAACTAAGCCACAAAAATTCCCAAATAAGCCACAAAAGCCACAACTACTCCACAGAAGGAATTGTTTTTCAAACTAAGCCACAGAAGCCATAGATACAAGCTAGAAGGCAAATTTTTTTCAAACTAAGCCACAAAAATTCCCAATTAAGCCACAGAAGCCACAAAAATCCAGAGATTAACACAAAGAAATTGAATGGTGTGAATACCGAGAAAATAGTTGTGTTTGAAAAACACAATTGCAGGTATGGCTGGCATGATGAAGAATCCTACCAAAGAATGACGACACCAAGCTTGCAACGAGCCAACCATGGTGTCTAGTGTCGGGTCTGGGTCAAATAGGGTCGAGTGAGTGAGAGAATTTGAAGAAATGTCTATCTAAAACCAAACCACATTCGACGACATAAAAACCCACAACAAACTGAAACCTCCCAAGGGTCGAAACTCTTTACTACGCCCACACTCCACCTTCGCAGCCGAACAACAAACTGTAGCAGCCAAACAACACACTGCAGTAGCCAAATGACCAGCCATAACAATCGATAAACCCTCCCTCACCTCACAACTACAACAGTGCACGCAGCCAACTACTAGTGAAGTAGAACGAGGAGCTACGACACATGCAAACAACTAATGGTGGAGCAGAACAAGGAGCTACGACACACGTAGAAAACTACCAGCGAAGAAGAATAAGAAGTTATCAACCTCGAACATAAATGAAGTAACCCTAAATAGACTAACCTTAATCGTTGGAGAACATAACATATTTTGTGCCAAAACGCAGGTGGGGTCCACGTCCGGGTCAGAAACACATGGATGTAGTCGATGGACGCATGTTGTATCGCCACCTCAAACTACCAGCTGTCCAATTTTGGCCACGTAGGGAGGCCATGCAACTACTGGCCTCCCTCCCCTATATAACTAAATCTAAATTCTAAATCCAATCCAAATGCACCTAAAGCACTAAGGAACCTTGTTGGCTGGATAAATCAATCTTGCGGACAAGACCGATCTCCCTAGTATCGAAGATAGTCTAGCAACAAGCAGACAAACAAACCTATCTTTCTCTGAACATATGTGATTCATAAATAAAAACTATAGAGGTGTTAATACCCTACCTTAAGTCCAACGCTAGTTTGTAGCAGCCATCCTTTAACCGTTTGAAAGAGTTTCCTTTTGAGAACCTGCAATCACAAACAATCAAACATAAAATAGCACCTGCATAGCTAATATCATAAATAACGTCTATTATGGTGATCAAGGAATCCATAAAATAAACCATACATCAAGAGCTTATTGAGAAAAACAAACTTATTTGTATTAACTTTGAAGTAGAAGAACCTTACAACCTTTTAAGCCTTGACGTTGAACAAGCTCTTCCTGGGGTCTGAAACAAGAATTTCCTTTACTTTGACAAGCCTTGCACTTCTCCAAATGAGATCTTAGAGGTATGTAATATCTCCTCATAAAAACTCAACTAAGAAGACTAAGTTCTAGCAGCATTTCACCTCAAAAATATTCAACTTTTTAACCTCCCAAGTAACCAGCCCAATGCTTCATTTTATAATGCAGAGGAAGGAGGTTATAGGTCCACCTATGAAGGGATAGAGTCCTCCTTCAAAGGGATAAGCTCCTCACATCAAGGGGTTAGCTCCTTAAGGTATGGGATGCATGAACCTTAAGGGAGCGAACTTGCCACCTCAAGATTCCTTCCAGAAGCTTCTAAAAATGACTGAAAGTGAGTTTTTTTTAGAATGTACTCACACCTTTTAACTTTTACAAGGGTCCGCACCCATAACATAGAGGCAGAGTGGTCCAGTGCGTAGGAGACATGACCATTAGGTGCGGGACCGCAGGTAATGCAAAGAGAAAGTGCGGAACCAAAGTTTTAGAGACTTTTGAGGGCTTTCTCTTATTTTCAAGGCTTGATATGAGGAACTGAGGCTTAAGACTTACAAAGGAGGAAAGTATGAGTGGTAAGGGACTCACACATATTGCAGAATGTCAAGGTGACAATTTTTTATGCAACAGATTGCCCCCTAAATTGCGAAGTCTATAATAGATGAAGAGAGAGTTTGTCATCTATGAAGAGTGAAGTAATTTATCATTTCAAGGATCATCCTGTGGACACCCCAGTCGGAACCTGTAAAAAAATTCAATGCAAAATATATATATGTGAACATATCATCACTAAGGTAGGAATTCCCATACTCAGATCAAAGCTGACTAGAAAATTGACTAAACTGTTCTGATACAGGAATGATTTTGTAATACATCAAAAGTATAGACATATGTAGACACAGTATGGGCACAACCATCTGATTATGAATAGTCCACTATATAATGAATAACAAAATTCCTCGCAGCCTGGATCTTAGAAACTAGATCTAGGGTCTTGATTTCTGCTTGCTGAACTAGTACGATTCTATCCATGTGAATGAATGTGTCAAAGTCGAACATGGTAGAAACCACTTGATTACCAATCAATGATGTGAACTGTTAACAAGTGTGAGAGAAACCACCAGTAATTTCAATGGCTCTCAAAGTACTCACTACAATCCATGAAATGTGAATAAATGAGCTGATGTCGAACATGTCATAGAATCCTTTGATCGAAGGTTAATGATGCAACCTATCGTCGAAGGCGAAAAACCTGCCATTAGGGCATGCAGATTTCAAGGTACTGACAATTTATGGATCATCTTTCTAGATAATGAGCTGAAGTCAATAGAAAGCGATCTATTGTAGGCAAGCCCACAACATGAAATCATAGATCAAGTTTTGAAGAAATATATTGGCAAGGACTAACTCAGGGATGGTCAAAATGGATGACAGATATTTTGCAGATAAATGGTTTATTTGAACTAACCTCTTGAACACATAACGACACTACAGATGGTTTGGTGACAATTGACCCAAAGCTAATACCTAGAAACTGGCTGAAGACTTTCAATATGGTTTGATTAACTATTAGGCAAAGATTTCCCAACCCAGGTGAACAAAAGTGTCATGTTCAAGAGTGGGTAACTGACTTTCTAAATACAAAGTGTAACAAATAGGTTCATTTTTCTCTCTTTTCCCCCACCATTTCTAGCAAGTACCTCTTTATTTTTGACAAGCTTGAGGAGGATAACATTTGCTTGTTTATAAGCTCATCCTTCGGATGAATCCAACTTAGTTTAAAATTGGAACCCTAAGAAGGAGTGGTTCGTTTCTGTTTAAAATTGAACAGGTCCTTTACTATTAAATTTTAACGAGTCTAGTATAGGAAACACTCTGTGTTTTTCAATTTTAGGGAGTCAGAAGAAAAACTTAAAAAAAATCCAGGGGGGTCCTTTTTCGTAAATTTGTGTCCCTCAAGCCCGAAAAAGTATAAAAAATACTTGAAAGAACCGCTTGACCATTACGATCAAGGAGTACTTTTCATAATTAGAGGCTCTGATCCAAAAAAGTAAAAAAGTGATCGAAGACACATCATTTTATAACCAATATCGAACTTGAAACGACAAAATTCTAGTGATCTTTTCATGTTTATATGGTTAGATAAGAGCTGTAAGTGGACCACCCTCTTAATTCCGTTTAACGAGTTAAAAAAGGAAAAACTCGGCAATCTTTTCATATTTTACGAGTCAGAAAAGAGCTTAAAGAGGGCTCCAATGTTTTTCTTTTTCGTAAATTTTTGAAAGAGTTTGAAAAAGTGATAAAAGTACTCTTTGTTGAAAAATGATCAATTTTCCCTGAAAAAATCCAATATTCTGCACAAAAACTCAAAACATTACTCATATATGTTTAAGATAAATAAAAATGTATCAAAAAGTTACCGTTTTAAAGTAAAAAAATAAATAAATTAAAATTCATTTATTCAAAAATTTTTATAAAAAGGGCTTTTGTAAATTCATTTTTACCATTTTGATTTCAGAGTGAGAAGTGAGAGATTTTAGGTAAGAAACTTCCTGTGAAGATTGCGGAAAATCTATCCGTTGGAATCGGAAACCGTTAGCTCTAGGTAATCCACATCCTCCTTAACTTGCATTTCATTTGTTTACATTTTGATTTTAGGCTTTAGATTTAATTTTTGAGGGAAAATTTAGTTTAGAAATTCGCTCGTGGGGGTCCGCAAGTGCAACATGTGGCCCCTGCAGACCCCAACTTTTTTCTGCAAAGAAAAAAGTCGTGGGTCCGCACCTGTTACTTACAGCCCATGCGGACCTACGCACTATCTGTAAGTGGTGGGTGCGGACCCCACGAAAATGAATTTTAAAATTGATTTTTCTCCATTTTTGCCCAAAATTTTCCGAACAAAATTGTTCTAACATGTCTTTTTTGCATTATAAGACACTCAAAATGCTTATTTGGTAGGAATGTGAGCATGAGGATGTGGATATTTCCACAATAGATCATCCACCCATAGTACAAGCATTGAAAGCATGCAGAATGTTTAAGTTCTAAGCCATACCAGGCATGAGGGCCCAAGTAGACTTCTTGCAGTCGCTGGTAGACAAGTGGGTCATACAGGACTAGTGTTTCGTGATTGGTGGCCACCAACTTGAAATTGAGCTAGAGGACATATATTTTTTGACTGGTTTGCCCAAGAGAGGTGAACGATTATCTCTTTTCAGGACTAGGCCAGGTGGCCAGTCTATCGCTAGTCTCTGATTGGAGCTTTGCAATGATCAAACAAAGGACAAATGGATCGATATTAAAGCTATCGACCGTCATGAACTTAAGGTTATTGCATTTATTGTCACCAAACTATGCAAGAGTGCAGCATTGCATGTGGCAACTAGATCCCAGATGCAGATAGTTGTAGACTGTTATCGAGGTACCATATTCAACTGGTGCGACGCTGTGTTGGCAAATGTAAAAGGCCAACTAATCAGAGCAAAGAATGGACAAATGGAAAACTTTGGATATAGTTTCTTCATTGTGAGATTTAGTCTAGAGAGGGTCCCTATGCTAGTCCCACAACAGCTTTCTGTTGAGGTTGGTCTTCCTCGAGAGCCTAGGATAATGCATTGGGTTGCTTTGATGGTCTGTCACCCTGAGGAGGGTTCAGAGGTTGTTCGATTTCTGCCTGAGTATTTTCGTTGGTTAAGCAGCCAAATTTTTGTGATTTAGGATTTTCCATATGCTGGAATGGATTATCGCGGTGACCCAGACATGATTCTTCCACCAGGAGAGCAATGGGATGATTTAGGTAAAATCATTTTCAACACTTTCTAAGTTTTAACTAAATTTTTTTATTTATTTTTTAATCATCCAAAACTAACAATAAAAAGTTATTAAATGTAGATGTGGGTCCACGACGACCAACCGCTCTCCATCCTTATGAGAGGAGACACCCAGTTGCAGCAGGACTAGCCCCACAGGACCAATCTACAGAGATCCTGACCGATTTGGAGAATCATCTAGAGCATTTGACAGCAGATATTCCAGAGACTGGCATAAATGATATTCCATTTAGGTTACAACGATATGTGATTGGGGTCCTAGTGTTAACACTATTGGTACCATTCCATGACCCCTTTTTCCCTCCCAAAACATGACATTTGCCTACCTCTTTTCATCATTTATCTCTCAGATCCCTTGGAAATTGATTAATTAATAGTCTTATAGTTATTAAATTGCATTTAAGTTGATTTAAGGGTTTTTTGTTAATGAATTAGGAGTTTTTGGGCAAAATGACTACAGGAAGTTCCAACATCCTGTAAATGTCATATTGTTTGACATGTGGCATGACAGTCAGGCCAGAGCGAAGGGTATGGATGAAAAGCGGAATGTCCGACGAGCACCTATCCCGCAGCGGAATCAACCCTCCTACATGCGCGGTCAACGACTGGTCAACTATGGCATGTTGGCTACAAAGGCAGCAACAGCACACAGTCCAAATCGATTTTAGTTTGTTTCCTTTTTTTTTATGTCAGCTAGGATAGAAACATTTTCAAATTTGTGTTTTGGTAAAAGCGGCAACAACCGCTCATGAATGTACATCCATTTTCAAGGGATGTGAAACCATATGTAAATATAAGTTCTGAACGATTGTATGGTTGGTTACGTTTTTATCATTATTGTTGCTTCACAAACAGAGTTTCGATTTTTAATACAACAGACTTACATTACAGTCACGGTTGTGTTGTTTTGATTTGGTGATTGTTGGATAACAAGCTCAGTATACCAAGAACGCGGACAGGCCCTGCGTACACGGTATACTGTTGTTATTTTATTGCATTTACAGTCAAGGTATTCGATATTGATATGCGCAGTGATTAAATTGATTCATGTTTATGTTTATATATTTATGAATGCACTTGTTTATATGTTTATGTGTGCGCTTGAATAGATTATCACTTGGGTCGTGAATCATATCCTGTAAGGGATTTGATCCAGTGTTACCTTGTAAAGCACTGTCATGAACTTTATGTTTACGATTTCATCTTGCATGATTGTTAATGAATGTTAATGAATGTTGAGTAGCCATTGAACAGAGGTTTTATGTATGATGTTTCTGTAAGGAGACTAAAATCTTTAATTACAGTGACACACAACGTTTTAGGAATTGAATCTTAGTTGATAGTGATACATAGGTGATTTAGTTTGATATTGAATCGAATCATAGCATTGTAATTAGGATTAGATCCTTTATGTCTATATATTTTAGGCACAAACCTCTAAGTCTACGCACCCTGGTCGATAATAAATATAGCCAGGTCTAGCACCCTAGATAGGACACTACATTTTGGCGCCATTGTCGGGGAGGCGTACTTAAAGGATTTTTAAAAAGAAAAAAATTCAATAGGCAAAAATAAACAAAAACACAGTTAAAATCATGTTCATTTATGCCTAGGTTTAGAGAAAATCAGGGTAGATTCATAAAAACCCCCCACCATTCAAAAACTAACCCATCATCATCAAGAGCAGACTCTGTAAAGAATTCAACACCAGCTGAGGAGAACATCATTCAAGCATTATAGGATAAACAAAAATTAGGACAGAGACTTACTCTCATTGAAAGGCAAACTTTATTAACACATAAATCGCAGAAGAGGGACTTTCCTAGGTCTTCCACACAAGGAGAAAGTAGCACAGTGACTGAACACTCTTTCCTTAATCGCCTCTTTGAAACAAGTGACTCTGATACAGAGAAACCTATTAAAATGGCTGAGGAAGGAGATGGATCAGTACCACATCAAGGACATAGAGATGAAGAAGGGTCAACTTTTCCTTTTCCTATACATGAACCACAAGAAGATGATGAGATCAAAATGAAAAACATACTCATTTTTGTTCGAGTTTGACATTGTATGTCGGACATATGGCTATACTGATGATGCCCATAGGCTCAGACTTTTTCCAGCGACACTAAAGGCATCAGCCTTAAGATGGTTCATGAGGCTTGGTGAGCATACTATCACTGATTGGGATGGTATGAGAAGAGTATTTCTAAGGAAATATCAACCCTACTACAGATCCAAAGACTCTAAAGATGACATCTTTAGAATGAGCCAACAAGAGGATGAAACCTTAGAGGAATACTTGGAACGGTTTGTCTACAACTTACAAAAATCTAAACACCGAACTATGCCTCTTGAACTGACCCGCACAATATTTTTGAAAGGTATCTAAGAGGAATACATGGATGACCTCAACTTGATGGGTAAAGGTGACATTTCTATTTTACCCTTTGAAGAAATCGCTGATATATGCGAAAAGTATTCAAGGAGTAAAGCTAAAATGGGAAAAAGAACCTTGTCATCCAAGGTCACCAAGTCCGCTTCAACAAGTGTCACAAGGGCTGAGATAGGAAACCTGTTAGAAGAATTCAAGACAGATTTGTTAAGCACA
>APFE030964857.1:165509-242434 GCA_000404065.3 Pinus taeda | reverse complement strand
CCACATGGGTTTCCACCTTATATCATGGTGTTTCATGTGTGTGGCTTATGTGTGATGATCTGTTCTATTTTACTGCACCTGTTTACTGTTAATATGGTTGATAATGTTGTAATGCACTCATTAAGGATCTACTAACTGAATCATAAGAAGTTGTGGAAGTATCATATATGAATCTGAATATGGAAATGAAAAAGTTTTATTGATGTGATAATACTGATTCACCCCCCCCCTCAGTATTATTTCCAACAATATGTTTGTGTGTGATTCAGATCAAGTAATCTTTTTGCTTCTAAATATTTTTTATGTTAGAAATATGGTCGTGTATTCATTCAGCTATTAATTGCTGAGAATCGAATACAGAGTGTTGGGTTCGGAAAGTCTAACATGGTGGAGAATCCCTTCCTTGCTAGGAAGGAGTGTGATGTGAGTAGCATCGGAAGGTCTTCTACAATTGCTTGGTGTCTTAGCATGTGGAAGACATTATTTGCCTCTTCTAATGATTTATGTCTTCTTTCCTAAGTTTAACTTAGGAAAAGTACAAAAATTAAAGTCAACTAATTATTGTGGACTAGTTATAAGAAGAGCTTTGGCGTAAATCACATGAAAGAGACCTTTGTCGACGCGTTTCGAACCAACTAGTGTGGTTCATCATCAGGACAAGTTGAAGAAACAGATCTTGCTAGCAAGTTAAATAGACTGAGCAGAGACTCCAACGGCTACCTAACGACTATTTTTGACTCTAGGACCCAGGCCAGAATAATATTAATAAATTTAATCTTATTATTATTTTTATTATATTAAGATTGATAATCTAATATTATATTTCTAGAAATAAGAGAAATTAGGTATAATTAGTAAATGAGCGAATAATATCAAAAGAAACTATTGATATTATTGTGGACTATTGAGTTATTTTCTAAGGATAAATAATTTAATTGTTCAAATAACTTAGAAATAATCTCAACCATTGATATTCAAGATGTTTCTAGAAGGAAGATTCAAGATGTCTCTAGAGGGGAGATTGAGGTTAGAGATTTGGACTCAATGAAGATTATAAATGGAGGCTAGCGATGGAGATGAAGCCACAATGAAGAACACAAGTGTGTGAGCGAGCTATAACGAGGGAAAGCGATTTTCTCTATAGTGTGAGTGGTTCAGTGACCAATGTGCAGAGGAGGAGAAGTGCTAGTGGGTTTGAGCGAATCTAGGAGGGCCGAGTTGGAGGAGATTGCAAGGCTAAGTTGTTGGAAGGAGATCAAGTTTGTTTGGAGGAGGCCAAGTTGTTGGAGTGTTGGGGTTTTCTCAGTGCAAACTAGTGGCAAAGCGCAGATTTGATTAATGGAGGCCGATTTCTTCAAACCGATTTCATCTGGAGGCAAATTTCCTTGATGTCGATTTACCTAGGCCGAATTGATTATGAGGGAGCCTAGTTGCAGGTTCCAGATTATATTTCTCCTTGTACCTCTGTGGGTTGAAAAACCCATATTGTCTAGATAATGAAATGGCTAAGAATTGTTTGTGGGTTAATTAATTTGCTTGCAATGTGTGATTGATCTCTCTAGCTTATTTCCACTATATATTTTTAATTAAGTTAAAGATAGTGATTTTATTTTTCGGTGATTCAATTATTATTTGGGTAAATAAATAATAAATTGGAGATAAATTAAATTGCAGTGAGAAAATAAATCCATGTAGTCTAACAAGGCAGAGGAGTTGCCCGGAAAGTTATAGAAATTCCGGTCATATTTAGAGAAAATCCGGCAAGGATTTTTGTAAATCCAAGTTATCGTTGTTAAACTTCAAAATTTTAGGTGTCCTAGAGTTTTTGATGGTGCTGAATCCATTTCCACCATCAAAAACACGATTTCCCTCTACAAGATTTTTTGAAAATTTTTTGCCCAGATTCCGACCACTTTTGGCTGTCCGGGCAATTCCTCCGCCTCATTAGACGACTCCAAATAAATCTGGCTGGTATTAGAAATTTAACATTTTATAACATGGAATTAAAGTGATACCAAATCCTATAAACCTAGAAAGGGTAGAGTCCCATGTTTGTGAGAAGCCATTGTATTAACCAAAGAAAGATAAAGCTATTGAGTTAAGCTCGCTGTGAGTATTCATCATAAATTTAAAGCGTATTGCCCACTGTGGTATCTATTGCAAAAAAGGAAGAGCCACCTACCACCCCCATCATAGTCATTACCTATGGAACAGTCACATGCCATATTAAGAAAGAACAGTTGACTGGAGATAAATGAAAGAAATCATCAATTTAAAAAGAGCCACAATCTAGTCTAAGTGTGTCCATATCAACTTCTTGTGTTAAATTCATAGGTCACCACTTCTATATGCTCACACAAACAAATTCAAGTTTACCCAACAGAGGAATTAGAGTAGATAATTGAGGTATACCCTTAGTCACTGTTTAATAGACAGATAACCCATTGACAGAGAGATAGAGCAATCACAGGTACTACTATGAATTTTTCCAGCTGAAACTAAAATCCTAAATAGCATTGGTATTACATTACACCAATTTCTATCTCAGAAATAAATGAAAATTTTCATTTACATATTACTTGGTTCATTTTTTCTGAGAATAGAAAATCCCTCCAGAGAAAGTCAATAGATATAATTTGCGTACTGGAAAGTGAAGATTCAAATGCAGTTACTGAGTAAAAAGCTATGGGGAATAATCAAAGGCACTAAACCAAAACCTACACAACATAATAAGGTGATTGAGAGGCAAAAAAGAGATAGAAATTCCAAGTCAATATTGGCCTTGTTCTTTACATCATGCTTAAATAGACAAATATTCTAAAGAAATCTGGGAGGAATTACAAAAGTTGTTTGATTCAAAAGCAGTAAATCCAAAATTTTCTTTAAAATTACGACTCTTTAGATTCAAAATGGTTGTTAAAACTACTATGACTAATCATATGAATGAGTAGAAGTCACTTATAAAACAGTTAGCTGAAGTCAATGCAAAAGTAAAAGAAGAGGATGTAAAAACTATTTGTTAAACAGTTTGCCTCCTTGCAACAATGTCATGTTTGCATTAAGTCAATTGCCTACACAATCTTTACATCTCTTTAGATTCAAAATGGTTGTTAAAACTACTATGTCTAATCATATGAATGAGTTGAAGTCACTTATAAAGCAGTTAGCAGAAGTCAATGCAAAAGTAAAAGAAGAGGATGTAAAAGCTATTTATTAGATAGTTTGCCTCCATCTTGCAACAATGTCATGTTTACATTAAGTCAATTGCCTACACAATCTTTAAATGATGTGATATCATCTCTTTTACCTGAAGATAAAAGGTTAAATGAAGAAGATTCAGATGGTTCTCTCCATTCAGGTTATGCATTACTAACTAAAAATCAAATGCACAAAAAAACAAGGTATAGAATGATTAAGAAAACCTTGAGTGAGATTATAGCAGAAAAATAGGTCATACAACATAAAATTATAAAAATCAATCCAATGATCTTCTAGAAGGGAAGATTACTCATTAAAGACAAAGGAAAACTGAATATAACCTTGACAATAGAGAATTTAAAAATTGAGGAATCATCTAAGCCTGATTATGAGTTGAGAAATGTGACAATGGAACAGGGGGATTACTTCTTTTAAGCAGTCAAATCTTCAATATAAGAAGGAACCAAAGAATGTTTAACTCAGTATGGATTGTTGTCCAAGTAATTCAATGATTTTGGAGTTTGGGAATTTGAGAAATTTGGGAAGTTGATAGTTCAAGATAATTCAAGAACTTGGAATTCTAGGAATTCAGAAACTCGGGAATTTAAAAGATATAGAAATTTAGTAATTCTACTATTACGAGGGTGATGAGACAACATGATAGAGTAACTACAAGAACCCAGATCTGTAGAGGCATTAATCATCATAAAGAAAAGTTTTCCTTTTATGTTTTTGCTGTTATCAATCAAGCTTCAAAACTATAGTGTTAAGAGCAGGTGTTGGCATATAACACTCCAATGCCTAAAATGTAATAAAGGCACATTAATAAGTGGCCTTAATTATGATAGGTATTAGTTTAGACATTATTTAGTAAAGGCAATTAGGTTATGCAACAACCTACTAGAAAATAAAATTAGTCATCAATGTAATTAATGACTGCCACTGATAAAAATATCAGTTTTCATGGTTTGAACTATTGTGGGATGCATAGCTGGTTTCATAAAAGAAAATTGATTTTGATAAAGCACATGATCAGGTGGATTGGTCTTTTATTTCAGATATGTTGATTTTCTTGGGGTTTGGCCCCTGGAATATTGCTCTGGTGAACACTCAGTTCACTAATGCCTCAACATTTGTTTCGGCCAACAGGAACTTATCGCCTTGGATCCATTTGCATGGGTCAAGCCATTAAGGACCTCCTTTGGCCCCTTATTTATATGTCTTGACAGCATATGCTTTGAGTTACTTGTTTTATCACTAGTCTCCCTGAGGCATTGGTATTTGCAGAGGTTGCAGGGCAAGATTCATATCTGGCAATATCAGGATCATCCAGTTGCTAGCAAGCTGACTGTTGTTGGCCACAATCTTCAGGCTTCTCATGTATATCATGTCATGTTGGTTTCCCAATAGAACTATATTCCGACAACTTGAACAAGAATTTGAGAACTTATCTTTGGTCCAAGTATGATGGAGATCAGGGCCTGTCTTTGGTTCCATGGAATGTTTACACCATACCCAAAGAGAAGGGCTTGGTTTGATTGGCGTTGCCACTTATGGGAGTATTCTGGGGCTAAGTGGGTGGTGAAGTGTCTTGAGGGTTCAGCTCCTTGGTATATATTGCTTCAGCATCAGGTTCTTTTAGCACAACATTCCAGTAGAGTTCCGGAGTGTTTGAACTTTGTGATATCATCTCATCCCCTCATCTCTTTCAAGTGTGTGTCTGCCTCATCTTTCAAAGCATCTGAGCCACTTGGAAGGCACTTTCTGGTTTGGTTAGTTGGCAGTGGGAGGGCAGCAAAGCCAGATGTGATTTAGCTTGCTGCCTCATTCAGAGTTGGAGGTTCAAGATTCATGTATGGTGGAGCTAACCCCCCTTGTCTCGTAGATTGAGTAGAAAGAGCAGCTTTCTCTTGGATGATTCATGGGATTCGATCTCTCGCTCTTGGAAGGAGTGGTATTCTCTAACATTGGTATGCCGGGGACTTTTTGGAGAGATTGAAGTTGTTGCATTGGTCAACCGCTTGAATATTATGACTCTCATCATATATATTCCATTCTTCACCAAAGGCATGCATTATCCCCAGTCCTGAATGCTAGATATCCAAGGATTCAAATGATAGCTGGATTCATCTGTTGCAGTGTTTGGTTGTATCGATTTTCTTATAAGATAATAGTTTTTGCATGGTTAGTGATTTATTAGGGGATTCCATCCAAGGCCAAGGTGGCCAAGAGCAAGCTTTCTGATGGCCTTTGTCCTATTTCTCAGCAGCCCTAGACTTTGAAACACGTCTTTTGGGAATGCTAGTTTGCCAAGCAGTGTTAAAGGTTTCTGGGTATTCGTGTTCAGTGTTAATTCAGGACAGTGTTTGCTCGCAATCTGCTTTATTGCATAATTGGTGCTGTTTCCACTCACGAGGTTAGCTCCCTGCCTTCCATTTCTTCTATGATGGGGGACCAGGTTCACCATCAGCTTCTGGCCAAAGGAGCTCTTTCCAAGAGAGATGCCTACTCTATGGGCCCAGTTGCATATTTTGGGTTTCTTTCAGCTCTTGTTGCTATGAAGAAGAGGGTATCATCACAATTGTATAGACCCCACCATCCTTTTTAGTACAATTTTTGCAAATATTTGTGTAAATATAGTACATACTTCCGAAAAAAAGTATGATGAGACATTAGCTGAATTTTTTGTGACAATCTAGCATTTCAGTATATTTTAGGGAGAGTAACCAAGCCATTTCCAGTGAAAGGTGAATGGTTGTGGAGTGTCGTGGCAGTCATAAAGTAGGGACCTCTCACATGCCAGGACACTGCAAATGGATGTAACTGTTACTTGAATGAGATGATGTTGCATGAGCAAATACTTGATTTAGATCAATAGCTCCTTTTGGTGTGCATTGTTCTCTCTAGATTTCACCAAATGTTAGCATAGGAAAATACTCTGTTTCCAATCATAGATCCTTAAGGTGTACATTACTCTTTCATGATCGGACAGGACAAAGCTATGTATCATATTCCATGTACAATGAATACTCAATTGTTTGTTATTTTTCCTAACTACTACTATTATTCGAGATGCAGTTTCTATTTGAGGTGCAGTTACACTCAAGCAAGAAGATAAAATATGTGAAGAGGTGGAAACACATATTTTCATTTGTCATGGGCATTGTTGGATCTTTTTACATAGTAAATGAGGTTACATTTTTTCAGTTTTGTTCAGAAACTGATAAAGATTTTATGCTACAAATATTTTATCAATTTAAAATTACTTCACAAAAAGCATAAGTCAACCCATCCTCAAGAAACTTCTTCTAAACAAATCCAGATCTTTTCTAGTTGAATGCTAAGTTATATCCAAAACCAGAAAAATAATAGAGAGAATGAATTGATTTTATGCAGTACACACCTCAATTCCAGGAAGCTGAAGGGTACGGAAGTCACAAAAAATGTAAGGCCCTTGAGGCAATCTTCTAGGAATATCAAATCCATTTGCAATACGTTGTTTTGTCCTCCTTTCCTCCTCAACAAATCCTGCTATCCTTTGGTCAGACTTTGTAACAGGTCGGGTAACTTCCTCAACCTCTGTCATGAAAATTCCCATCATTCGGATAGATAGACCCTGCAAGCAAACAAAGAGGCCATCTAGTCAATCTGATTCCAACAATAATATAGCCACAGTCAGATTGCTAGCAAATGGATGATCCTGATGTTGAAAAGTAACTAGGTTCGGTCTTCATAATGACATGTGTAATTGTGATTTTATGTAATTGATGAAAAGAAGAAAAATAAAATTATTATTGTAATGCTTGTCTCATGAGTTTCATGAGAAAGGAATTTTATTTTTAGTATGACTCCCATTGTGAGTCCTTAGGATTGGTCATAAAGTCAAAATGAGTCAATGTCATGTATGAAGGACCCTTCTTGGGCATCTTATATATTTATACAAGTCCTTAAATTAGATAGAAAGCCCTCCAAGACCAAGACAAAGTCTCCTCCTCAAGGCGGCTTCAAGAAGGATAATTGTATCTCCTACAAATGACACGTTGGCTCACCCTCCTACAAGTCGGCTTATTTTGATGAGAAACAACTATATATAGTGCAGTGCGTCTTCATTTCAGGACAGAATTTTCGGTGATCAAGTCTGAAGCAGAAAAGTCCAAAGTACAGCAAAGTAACTTATTATCAAGCGTAGGAAAGAGGAGGATAGTCCTAGCTCTTTTCTGTTTTGTTTTTGGGTTTATATTATCTACACATGTGAGGCAGCAAGAGCTTAGTTGCAGCAGAAGAAGCCGAAAAGAAGTAGCACTCTTCCTAGCCGAGTTGGAAAAATGTTGAATCTAGAAGGGAGGCCGAGACAAGAGTTGGAAGAAGTTCGAATCTAGAAGGGAGGCTGAGACAAGAATTGGAAGAAGGTAAAGTCTAGAAGGAAGGCCGAGATAAGAAGAAGGTCAAGTTTAGAAGGGAGGCCAAAGGTTTGAAGCAGAAGCAAGTCGAAGTGGAAGAGGAGCCAAGAAAAGGAAAGGAGCAGAAGGTTAACTATCGTTGTCTAAGGATCTCATCAAGGGAACTTGTGTCTTGGTCTTGGAGAGGCAAATAGGTCAAGGGTCTTGGTCTTGGTATTCGTCAATTGGAATCTCTATAAGAAGAAGAATTTGTTCGGGTTTTCCTCTCAAAGAGCGAGAGGTTTTGGCCCTGGCTGATAGCCTATATTTTGTGTCTCGTCTCTTTATGGTTTATGCATTGGTAGCTGTTTGATGAAGAAGAACACTAATAACCTGACTAAAAGAATATCATAATCTAAAGAAATAAAAAACACTCACAAACAGTTACTAATAGAAGAGAAATCACTTGATATCGATGCCCTAGATTTCTCAACACCTGATACCGCCAGATATGAATCTAGATTGACTGATCATCCATTTGATCTAACTTCAACTCAAGCAGATATAACTTTTGCAATGAGCATTGTTTCTAGGTTTATGTCAAGTCCCAAGGAGGTACACTAGAAAGCCACCAAGAGAAATTTGAGTTACCTTCATGTCACAATTGGTTGCGGTTTGAAATACAAATCCAAAATTTCATAATGATCAAGATTCAAAACACATTCAAATTGGGCAGGTTGTATTGATGACAAGAAGTCCACTTTCAAGTTACAAATTCAGCATGGGTTTAGTAGTGGTTGTTTGGTGCACTAAAAAGTAACATAGTTTCACTCTCCACATAAAAAGCAAATTCCAAAAGACAGCCACAGCAGCATGTGAAGCAGTGTCACTAAAATGAGTTTTACAAGCTCTACATGAGCAGAAAGAATGGTTCATGCAATTAAATTGTGATAATCAAAGCACCATTTAGATGGCCAAGAACCATGTTTTTCACAACAAGACTAAGCATATAGACATTCAGTGTCATTTTCTTCAAGATCTGGTTCAACAAGGTTTGCTTGAGATAGCGTATTGCAATACAAAAGAGCAAGTTGCAAATACATTTACTAAGGCACTACCGAAGGATAAACTCTACAACTCAGCGATGAACTTGGATTCTCCACAAATGATCATTATGGGAGAGAAATATTGAGTTAGTTATTCATTTGGCTGGAATATTGTTGTACTTGATCTATTTAATAAATTAGTTGTTTGAGGGGAGGGGGGAGAGAGCGCCTAGAGGAATAATTGAAGGACAGTGTGCATGGCAACTAGGGATTCTTTCCAACAATTTAGCTCTGCAGAGCATTTGCCATTATCTTGGTTACTACATTCCATCTAGGCCGTCTACTTGTTTTAGACGGGACTCACTTATCATCCTGAGACACATGCAATTTGGAACAAAGGCCAAAGATCTCGGATTGGAAGCCATTCTTAGTAGAATCAGAACTTTGGTTGAAAAAATGAACTGCAAGATTGAATGGTTCCATGTGTTATGGCATAACAACAAATTGGCTGACTCCCAAACAAATTTAGCTACCCAATTGGGAAACAAGGAATGTTTTTAATTAATGGGCAACTTGTCAACCAGCCAATTCCCTAATTCTGACGGTCCCAATCCTTTTGTATCTGGTAAATCTCTGTACGAATGAGTATTTTGAGTGGTTTTGGAATTGTAAATCATTAATTAAAGAAAATTCACCAGTTTTTGTAAAAAATAAAATATAAAATAAATTAGTTGTTTAATGTTGTCAGTGTGCTCATCTCTCCAAAAACTAATTAGGGTTTATGAAAATTATTGTTGAGAGCTATTAGGGGTTGGTTATTTCATGATGACATTCTCATGCATGTATAAACATATGTTCTAATAATACAATACTTGAGTTGCTTATGTATTATGATAAAATTATTATTTTTTCTCCATCATTCGCTAAAATGGTTGGCATATGCTATATATAAATATTGATTTTCAATTTTTATATATTTTTAATATGATGAAAAATGCAATAGAGGTACAAATGATGAAGTTGAAGATGTGAGTACTAGGGGCAACAAATGTAGGTTTGACAGGGGGCAAGCATGTTGTATTATTATATGACCCCAATGGACAAAAATTCTTGTAGTTTGCATGTGCATTAGGCACAACCACTAACAACAAAGTAGAAGCACTTGTAGTCCTTCAAGGACTCAATTTTCTTCAAAGTAAAAGGGCTTAAAAGGCACCAGTGATTGGAGACTCAATGTTAATGACTAATGCCTTCCTACATCCCCCCCAAGATAATACAATCAGGCCCACCACTGGTTCCAAGGGACTTCAACAGCGAGCCAGTGCCCAGTTCGGCTCCCTTGCCATCAGTCATCAGATTCAGGAGCCCTTGAGATCTTTAGCTCCATCGCCATATCTTCCTATCTACTAACTATCATTTTTTGGCAAGTTATTGATTATCTTGTTTCATGCCATGATTGTTTATATGCATGTCACAGCAGCACTACCGCTTGTGTCTTTCTTTCTTTATGTTATTTTCAGCATTTTCTAGGAGCTGCGCTTGCACTCCCACATTGTATTCATACTAATTGTACTCTTCTTCAGTCCCACGGAGCTACTTTTGTGGTCATTTGTTGGACATTAATGGAATCATCATATATTATCTTTATCTTCCTCTCTCGCCAACCAAAAGCTTACCAGAATATGCAATCAAGCCATATTAGTGGAACTCAATATCAAACAAGTTCACTACTTCTAGGTTCTATGAAAGCTAAATGTTGAGGCAAACCGACAATCAACCAATGGGGCCCAAGTGAAAGAAGGTTGCAAATAAGTAAAGGAGGGGAGGAGAGATTAGATCTCCACGTGCCCCCTCCAATTAAGTGATGATTTTAAAATAGGAGCTCCCTCCCATTACACCCGTCATATCGTCATTGTGAGAAGGTAGCATATTAAACAGTTTCAACACACTCTTCTTCATTTTTTTGCAATTTCTCATTCCAGTCTAGATAACAATGCTTTGGCAACCATGGTTCCTACACATGGCATTATCCAGTCCTTCCATGACTTAATGCAAACCCTCCTTGGCATTGAAGGCAATATAGTTGCCGAAAGGGATATTAAGCTAGAGGATCATTCAGGATGCTATTATTTGCACTCCTTCATGTCAAGCGCTCTGAGTGCTAGTAATTCTTCTAGGATTCCTAGTGTTGATTGGTATATTTGTCCCAGATTGGTAAGCATCATGGAGCATTGCCATTGTTGTAATGGTTGTTGCATATTATCTGAACTCAAAGGACTTCAAAAGGGGTTCTGCACATGTGAAAAAAATGTAGCATCAATCAAGGAAATGTCACCTATCCAGACATCTAGTGGACAAGTTAAAGTATGGGTTTGACCAGCAAAATTTGGAGAACAAATGGACAAGGGACCAACTCCTCTAGAAATAAAGAACCAACTGACTGGCTTGAAGGAATGGTAGGTAGAATCCTATGCCACCATGACTATTCTTTGAAGGAAGCAAATGGAAACTACCTCTTCCTTGTAGTGTTATCAAAACTAGATTGGTTTTGTCAAAACTAACCAGTTCAACCAGTTTAGAAGGCTTATCAGTCCAAATCACAAGTCAAAACTAGAAATGGGTGGAACCAGCCAATCTCATATAGATTCACACACTGGCACGTGGGATGACTAAATTGACCCTTGGAATTCTTAAAAAATAAAATAAAGAAAAGAAAAAAACCCTAAAGTGAACCCTAGGCCCCTCCCATTACTATTTGATGAGTTCCCCACCCTCTATTTGTCTCACACCTTTCACTTCATCAATCTGGAGATTTTGAGTTAACTGTTCATCTTCATTTAGCATCACATTGGTTTTGTTGGTTTGGACTCTTTCTTGGGCTGATTTCTAGCATTGAATTGGAGAGTTTTTCAAGCTGATTTCGAAAACTGATTGAAGAAATGATTTGGAGAATCTCTAGGGCTGATTCAAGGGTTATTTTGGATAATTTCTTGGGATGTAATAAATCTGTTTTTCCTGCTGTTTTGGAACTGCCTTTCTGCTATTTTGGAGCTGCTCTTCTCTTGTTTTTGCTGTTTTAGAGATGTTATTTCAGACCTGCTCTTCTTCTCTTCATTTAGAGGGCCTGTGAAGGTATGTACAAGTTTCATTCAAGCCTCTTCTACTTTACAATTGTCAATAAAATTGCTGTTTTTTCCTTAGAAATTAAAAAATCCTAGGGCTTTGTTTGCAGATTTTTTTTGTTGGTAAAAAAGTTGCCATGATTCCAAAAGACGAGGGATCCGGCATGGGACCATTGCCAATTGGTAGGGGCGAAAATGGTATGCAACTATTGTCGAAATGTCTCCATAAGCTAAAATCCCATATGCAAGGTCATATTGATGCCTTCCATGCAAAGAACGCCAATAAACAAATGTGCAAAAAATGATAGGGAGAAGTTCAAGCAAAAGCTTAATGGAAATGAAATTCCCAGTTTTGAAGAATCCTTTGCTTTTCTTGTTGATGATCCCTATACAATCCCAAATCAAATGAACCCTCCCAAAGAAGAGATAATCACAAGCCCTGGCACATCCAATTTGAAGAGCCCACATAGGCTTGAATTGTTTTTTTGTACCCCACAACACCCATAGTGCTTAGCCCACCATTGATGCTAAATGGAAGAAGAGGGAAAGGGAAGTTGCTTGGGAACGCATGCCTAGATGATGGTATAAAGCAGACGCATCTTTCAATTCTACTAATTCCCTTTAATATCAACCTATGATAGATTTTAAAACCTCATCCAGTTCAAGCTTCAAAGGCCCTACTAGGTTTAAGGAAATCTTACATGATGTCAGAGTGTAGCCTCTGATTGAAGACCAAGCACAATGTTTTATCTTCAGGAGCAGGTTCAGCATTCAGAGGGAGAAAATTCACCAGTTCGACTTGGCCGTTAGGGTTTTTGAGCAGTTCAACTTGTCAGAATGGCGTACTAGGATCTCAGATTTGAGGATAGGTTGGATGGATCATCCAACTTCTACTCATGGCATGAGAGGATGGGCGTGGTGTTGGAGGAACAAGGGGTGTGGAAGTTTGTGGATAATGTCTGAGCTACACCCAATGACCCTCAACAATTGGCTCAGCATAACAAGAAAGATGCCAAGGCGAGAAGAATCATCTTGGTAGGAGTCAAAGACCCCATTATTCCTCAGTTGACCAGAAAGACGACAGCCAAAGCTATGTGGACGACCATTATTGGCCTCTATCAAGGTTTGAGCGAGTCTAGAAAGCTAGTGTTGAAGGAAAAAGTGAGGACCATCAAAATGTCCAAGTCAAAATCCATGGTGTCTTGCCTCACCAAGTTTACCAATTAAGGGACAAACTAGCTAGCGTGGGTGCGACAATTACAAATAGAGACCTGGTGAGTTTTGCTCTGATGGGTTTCACCAAAGCATGGGAAAATTTTACGGACGGAATATGTGCCAAGGAGAAGCTTCTGGACTGGGAGGGACTATGGGGTGATTGTGTCCAAGATTCACAAACATGCTGAGTCAGGGTCTCATGTCAAGAAAGAAGAAGAGAACTTTGCCCTAGGTTGTAAAGGGGCAAGTCGAAGGGCAAGAAGAACAGTGGTGGTTGTGAGTCGAGCTCCAAGGGAGAAAAGAAGAAGAAAGATCTCAACAAGATCAAGTGTTTTTCCTGCCACCAGTTTGGGCACTATGCTACTAAATGCCCTAATCAGAAGAAAGGGTCTAAGAAGGACCAAGTAGCAGCCTCTACAAAGATAGACGAGTTCTCTTCTCACTATGAGAGGGAGTTCTCACTTATTTCTTGCATGGCAAGCTTAATGGCTACCAACATATGGCACACAAACAACAGTGTGTCCTGTCATATGACGGGAAACAAGAACTACTTCAGCAAATTGACAGAGGACATGCAGTTCCATATCGAGTTGGGAGATGACGGGAGGTACCGAGCAAAGGGAATTGGTATAGTCAGATTTGAGAGGGAGTTGGGAAACCCTCTGTTTCTCAGAGATGTGCTTTACATTCTAGGGCCCAAGAAGAACCTAATTTCAGTTTCAACGTTGGAGTATAAGGGGTATGAGGAGACCTTCAGACAGGGTAGGGTTTTCATAAAACCATCAAACTCCAATGTGGCCAAGCAAATTAGGGTTAGACTGAAGAGCCTATACAAATTGCAGTTTGAGAGAGTCACATCATTCAGCAACATAGGTAGTTGCGACTCAAGCAGGGAGCATGGGGAGTTATGGCATAGGCGCATGGGGCATCTGCACCATGGTGCATTGAAAATTCTCAAGGAGATAATGACAGGGTTGCCGCAGTGCAGTGTGGACAAGCATGAGGTGTGAAAGGGTTGCACACTTGACAAGTATGCCAAAACCCTTTGTCCTAGTAGAGAGACAATAGGGCCAAGTGCATCTTGGACCTTGTTCATTCAAATGCTTATGGTCCCTTCTCTTCAGTATCCCTCATGGTGTACAAGTACTATGTCACCTGCATAGTAGATCACTCGAGAAAGACTTGGATATTCTTCATGAAGAAAAAGGACAAAGTCTTCTCGAAATTTTAGGAGTTTAAGGCCTTGGTTGAGAACCAGACTGGCAAGAAAATCAAGGTGCTAGGGTCAGATGGTGGTGGGGAGTACACTTCAAATGCATTCAAGGAGTTTAGAGCCAAGAAGGGCTTTAAGAGGGAGTTGGCCACACCATATAACCCTTAGCAAAAGGTGGTGGCAAAGCACAAAAATAAGGCCATAGTTGAAGTGGCCAAAGGCAAGTTGCATGACCAAGGGTTGCCCATGTTTCTTTGGGCTGAGGCATGCAATACATCAATTTTCTTGCAAAACTGGAGCCCACATAGAGTGTTGAGGTGAGTTACACTAAAGGAGGCCTTTATAAGCAAGAAACTGGACGTGTCACATTTCTAGATATTTGACAGTCTGGTACACTGCCACGTACTAGCAGAGAACAGGTCGAAGTTGGAGCCCACAACAGAGAAACGCATCTTTGTGGGCTACAACGAAACATCCAAGGCGTACACAGTATACATACCAGCACTAAGGAAGACAGTCATCGGAAGAGATGTGAAGATTGAGGAAGAAAGGGCTTTGAGGAAGTCCTTAGAGAGTGAGCAGGCTACAACCAGGAGGATGAGCAAGAGGCTCAGCCAACACCTCAAACTACAACTATACACACTGATGTGCAGGCCGAGCAGCATGAGGATGAGGGGGATACGCGGGTGGAGGAGAGAGTGGAGAGAGTGGAACCCACTCAGGTCGTGACTCCCAACATAAGGAGAAGGAGAGCAAGATGGGCAAAGCAGTTGATCAAAGAATTGCAGGAGCGAGTTAGTACTCCTAGCACATCAGTTCGACATAGCAAACAACCACAAAGGTACACAAGTTATATGGCACTCATGACGGAGTTATTGAATTTCGAGCCTTCCACCTACTAGGTGTGGAGAGATGCCATGGAGGAGTATGCCTCCATCATGAAGAATGATGTATGGGAGGTGGTGTCGAGACCAGAGGGAAAATTAGTGGTGGGCTCTCGCTAGGTCTACAAGATCAAGCATGGGGCCATTGGGAGCATCAAGAAATTCAAGACTAGATTTGTGGCCAAGGGGTTGTCACATGTAGAGGGCATTGACTATGACGAGACATTTTCCCTCATGGCCAGATATTCGTCTATCAGGGACATTATAGCCATTGCAACTCAGATGGGGTGGAGGATCCACCAGACGAACAGTAAAACGACGTTCCTCAATAGAGTTCTTGAGGAGGAGATTTATATTGAGCAACTGGAGGGGTTTGAGACATGCAGCAGTGAGACTCGTGTGTGAAGACTCAAGAGAGCTTAGTATGGGATCAAACAGGCTCCACGAGCATTGTATGCTTGTATCGAGCAGTAAAGCGGACTCCAACTTCTACTACATTGTTGTTGGAGGTGAACCGCTCATTCTAGTGTTGTACGTGGATGATCTGATTTGACAAGTGCAGATAAGCTCATCCAAGAGTGCAAGAGAGATCTTGCAAGCGAGTTTGAGATGAAGGATATAATGCTAATTCACTATTTCCTTGGATTGGAGGTTTGGCAGGGAAATAGGGAGAACTTCTTGGGGCAAGGCAAGTACGCTCTAGAGATTCTAAGGAGATTCTGCATGTAGGATTGCAAGCCCATGACCACGCCTCTAGTCGCAAACTAGAGGAAGGTGGACACATCCAAATCGGAGCAAGTAGACCCCACGCTCTACCGGCAATTGATAGGGTCACTTAAGTATTTGGTGAACACGCAGTCTAACATATGTTTTGCAGTTAACTCTTTGAGCTTGTTCATGGTTGAGCCTACCAAGGTGCATTAGGTTGCTACCAAGCACGTATTGAGGTATTTGAAGGACACAGTGGAGTATGGATTGTGATATAGACAGGTTGATGGGGTGAGGATTGAGGGCTTCACAAATGCAGATTGGGCAGGGAGCTCCACAAACAAGAAGAGCACATCAAGCTGCACATTCAATGTTGGATCAGCAGTTGTTTCTTGGTTTAGCCAGAAGCAAAGATCAGTTGCATTAAGCTCAGCAGAGGTCGAGTACATGGTTGCCAACCTAGCAGCATGCGAAGCTATCTGGTTGAGAAAGCTACTAGTGGGCTAGTTTGGATAGGAGCTAGAGCCCACTGTGATCAACTATGATAATGACAGTTGCATCAAGCTCTTTGAGAATCCAGTGTTTCATGATCGCTCAAAGCACATTAAGACACGTTATCATCACATCATAGACATTGTTCAGAGAGGTATAACTAGACTCCAGTATATACCAACAGAGGAGTAGATAGAAAACTTTCTGACGAAGGCTTTGCCAAGGGAAAGATTTGTTTATTTTAGAGATAAGTTGGGTGTAGTGTAGAACACCTTCCTCTCTAAAAGGGAGTGTCAACTGGAGTAAAGAAGCAAGGGTTCTACTTACATAGGTGCCAAGGCTTACAGAGGGACCTGTCGCTACACAAACTAGCAGGCCTAGTATGTGGGCTAGAGCTAGAGGGCACAACAACAATTTGGGACAAAGGCCCACTGTCACCACACCATATATCCCTTTCTCTTCTCGGATTTTCACTAACGAGAGGAGTCCCAATATCCCTCACTTGTGATTGATATGTATACACTAGAGTTCAAAGTGAGGCAAGGATGGCTCATCCAATGGAAAGGCTCAATTGAGGTGTGAGCTTTGGGGGAAGCTAGGATGGCTTTCCACGAAAAACCCCATGAGATAAATACTACATGAGACCTAGGATTGAGGTATTTGATGAGATAAGAGCTCATCCAAGGTCAAGATAGTCAAGAGAAAAGGTTTTGAATGATATGCTACTAAAGCGCAAACCTTCAAGAAATCCTATGTTGAAGGGCAGCTTCAAGGGCTCCCACTTGGTGTGATAGCTAGGGCATCAAATAAAATGAGATTACATTGTCAAAATTCCTTTAAAACTTGTGGATGCCTAGAGGAGACACTAAGGAAGAGTCTTGTCTAGACGGAATCCAAAAATTCCTCCTCCCTAAAATTTCGCACCAAGCCCTAGAGAGGCTCCCTTAGCCTTGAGGGACAAGGAAAAAGAGAGAGAAGGAGGTGAAGAAAAAGAGATTTGGCAATGAGAAGTTGATCACCAAGGATTTCTAGACCAATATCTGCCTATTGGGAATAATGGAGTCAAGAATTACTTTGATTTGATGATTTCATTCTTCAAGGAGACCTAATGCAACTTCATTAACCCTACAGGAGGCAGCGTCACAGCTACAATAGAATTTTATACTTCGTTGACAATATTTTATGGAGTTTCAAGGATGCAATATACAAGATTGACCTCTAGGCACATTCATTCATCATTGCCTATGAGTAATGCATGCAATCCTTTTAATAATTTTAATGTTCTCATATATTGCATTTAATTAGGGTACATTAAATATCATGAAAAAACATTCCACACATTAGACATTTAACAAGGTAAAATTTAGCATGAAAGAGTACTTACAAGACAATGAGAATATATCCATCCATCAACATTCCAAAGAGAAGCTCCAAGAAGATATAGCGAAAAATTTTCCAAATATCAAAGTGCATCCCAAACATCCAAAATTCGTCCAAAATTGCAGGTTTGGGTTTCTCAAGTACAGAGATCCAAATCCAAATGATGATGTTCAATACAAATGAGGCCTCTTTTATTTATATGAGGCTCCTCAAGTTCGATTTAGCCTAATTAAGCCACTAATAATATTTTAATGTGTAAACTAACATGTCTTTGGTGACAAGCCCACCAAATGGCTACTGAAGTGAATGATAAACCATCCCAAGAGGGCCGAAATAGTGAAAACTAGAGTAGGAAGGGTCGTTGGAAGGCCAAGATGAGTCCTCAAAGTGCCATGATGAAGAGGAGGACTCCATAAACGAAGATCAGGGGGGTGGCCCCTTGATTTCCAAGCAAAACATCATGTGGCGCTCCCAATTGGTTATAAGGCACAATCATGGTCTCATGGGTCTCCAAATGGCTCCATAACAAGTTGATGCTTGATCAATGAGGGCTAGACGATGACACATGCCCTCCCATGTCTCTTCAAATGAGATAAAACCTAATCTAGGCCCTGGATCAACTATCAAGTGATGGGTGCAAATGTGTGGCCACTTGGGCAACGTGGTCCAAGTGCATCATCATCTTTGTATGGCTGGGGCACAAAAAAACAATGTGTGATGCTGAAGAGGCCCATGGCATGGAAATCAATGCTCTGCAATAGCGGAGGCCCATGGCTCTTAATGCTCACCCTACAAGTGCAATTATGACCCTCTGGAGGGCCTAGATCTCGTATAGGGAGACCAAGTCCAAGGTGAAGACTCACCTGCATTCAGATCCAATTTGTCTCCTCACCTTCTAGTACAATTAATCATTAATGCAATTTTGTAAATAAGTTTATTAATCAAGGGTAGAAGTGGACACTTCATAGTGGCATGCTCTTCCAAATGTGCTATGAAATGTACAGGTGTTTGCTCAACAAGAGAGGTTAATGAAGGACCCTATTAGGTAGTTTCAACCGCTAAGGGAGTGACAGGTCCATGGTACATCCATCAAATGGCAAGTGTCGTGTGAAATAATGATGGAATGGAGTGGGGGCAAGAGGGGAGGCTCCAAGCCTGTTAAAATTGGCAACTAGGGCCAAATTCCACCTTGGGATAGCTCATTTGATGGAGATGATGATTGCATTGGATTCCCCTTTTCGAGAGGTCGAAGACTAATATAAATATCATCTCATTCAAACAAGCAGAAGTGCGATTTTGAATTTTTGTCCACACGTGCAAATTGTTCAAGTCGGCCTCATCATCATGTAGGCTCAAGAAGCCCAATGGATGTGTCTCTTCACCCACAATGAATTGTATAAATACAAGAGACCTCACACCTCATTTGCCATATTCATTCACTCACATTCTTCTCTATCTTCATCTGATTGATTTGTGCAACATTGCGCAGCTTCTCTCTCTCTCACGTGGCTAGGAGGACGAGTTTCTAGGCAGAATTGCAGACCGAAATTTTAGAGTTCTGGGACGGGTTTGACCAACATTGACCGAGGACTTGCTGACTGAGTTTGACTATATTTTTGGGGTCAAAGATTCAATTTTTCTAGGCCGCATCTCTGGGCACAAAAATCGAGAAATTCTGGGTTGTTTGACCTGCGTTGACTTCAGGCTTGACTATTGTTTGACCGCATAAAATTTCAACAATTTTCTCTCTCCTTTGACTGAGTTTGACCAATTTATTTTGGGCTGAATTTATCCTCCTGATTAGGCTGAGTTTGACTAAGGAAGACCGAGTTGCTTTGAGGATGATTTGGTGTTGTTTTTACCAATGTTGACTTTCTGTATAGAGCTGAAGTTTCACTGCAGTGTGCAATTGACTGCAAAAATTTACAGGGTTGTTTTGACTTTGTATTGGGCAAGTTAATTTGACTTGTGTACTCTCTCTCTACTGAACTTTTGATTTAATAATAAGAAGAATTGACCAAAGGGTTTTCCCCACATTGGGGTTTTCCCTGGCATCTGCCAAATCTGGTGTCCTCTTGTCTTGGCTTGTCTTCTGCATTTAATTTTATGTTCAATCTGCTTTTACTGTCAATGTGATAATTGCGATTGCTATTGGGCTAAGGAACATTGAAGTAAATTGTTTTTAATTTTAGATAACAATGGTATGTTCTATGCTTAGAGCAATTTTACTTCAATTTCTTTATTAGCCCAATATCAATATCCAGTTTAGCAATCAAATCATCATGATAGTAAAATGCAGATAGAACATAAACAATAACAATAGAAGACAAGCCAAGGCAAGAGGAGACAAGATATGGCACCAGCCAGGGACAAACACCAATGTGGGGAAACCCTTGATCAATTCTTCTTATAATTCTTCAAAAGTTCAGCAAAGAGAGAGTACAATATACAATATTCACTTGCCCAACCACAGTAAAATCTGATTAGTCAAACAACAGAAACAGAAAGCCCTAACCAGAAAGTCAACGATGGTGAACAGAGCAGATTTTGAACTCCAAAACAGCTCGGTCAAACTCGGTCAACTCAGCCTCCAACGAGGAGTCAAATCAGTCTGAAAATATCCAATCAAACCTGGTCAACAAAAGTCAACACAGTAGCAAGCCCTAGCACAGTCAATGATGTTCAAACAGCCTCAGATTTCATGCCCAGAATTATGGTCTGCCCAAACAGAAATAACCCACACAAAACCGCAGTCAAGGATAGTCAACACTAGTCAAAACAACTACCTGCAACTTTCGGTCAACATTGGTCCACGCAGGGGCAGCAAAAGAACAGTCCCTTCTTCGCACGTGTGGAGAGAGAGAAGCCTCTAAAGATCTGTACCCAAACAATGAAGGAGAGAGAAGAATGAATGTGTGAGATGCCAAAATGAGGAGGCTCCTTGTATTTATATGCAACGTTAAGGGCTTGAGGGTGCTAATTTGATGGCGGGTCGACCATGACAATTTGGCCATAATCAAAATAATTCATAACTCCATTTGTACATGTCAGAATGGGATGATCTCTAAATCAATCCTATACCTCTTAGAAAGAGGAATACAATAAAAATATCAGCAGCCTCATATGAGCTGTCCAAAGTGAAGTTTGGCCCTAGTTGCCAAATTTAACACTCCCTCTCAACTAGGGAAAACTTCACCCATCAAACTGTCTGACAATTTGTACCATCACTATCTTTGCTTTGCTCTGCTCTACTGAACCATGAAGAAAGAAGAAATAATCGAGAATGTATCATAACATTCTCCACTAACCCGAAGTCAGTCCCCAATAATAGAGAGTGTGTCATACCACTCTTAACTGACTCGAAGTCAATTTCCATTGATCCCAGATCAATATCAACATCCTAGCATAGGGAGTACGGTAGTACACGATGCATCCATTAGTAGTACTATGGTCCCTATCCTCATTTCCCTACTCATTGGCCATATGAGAGGTACTTCCCATGAGTCCCAGATTGCATGGGTAGGATGTGCTGACAGGAGAAGGTGAACCACTCATCCTACTCATATGCCATAGGAGAAGGTGAACCACTCAACCTATGCATATGTCACCATGGGGTATCACAGGGGAAGGTGAACCACTCACCCTGTACATCGCGCACCATTAGGGGAAGGTGAACCACTCACCCTATGGTCGCTCATTGCTCCAAGTACCCCAAGCCCCCTGGAGCTCCCAGAGCTCAACATCCATCTCATACGGGACCCTCATAAGAGGGTCTCTCCACGATCCAAGTCGTTCACGGAAGGTTAAGAATTTGTCCTTCCCCAAGGGCATCGTAAGAATATCGGCAACCTGATCATCAATCGCAATGTGTTTGAGCCTTATTTCTCCCTGTTGTACCATATCCCAGATAAAGTGGTACCTGATATCAATATGCTTGGAGCGGTCATGAAACACGGGATTCTCAGAAACATGAATCCCACTCTGGTTGTCACAGAAGATCACAGTGGTATCTAGCACATGTCCAAACAACTCACTAAAGAGCTTCCTCAACCAAACAGCTTCACAAGAGGCCAAACTAGCAGCAACGTATTCAGCCTCAGCAGTTCTCAAGGCAACCGACTTTTGCTTCCTGCTAATCCATAATATCAAAGCAGAACCTAGAGAGAAGCAACATCCAGATGTGCTTTTACGATCCACCACACTGCCAACCCAGTCTACATCAGAGTAACCATGGAGCCTCACATTCCCGGCAGTGTATCTCAATCCATAGGTGATTGTGCCCCGAAGATATCTCAAGAGATCATTGGCAGCAATCCAATGTATGTGATGAGGCTCAACCATAAACTAACTCAATGTATTCACTGTAAAATACGTTCGGACGGGAGCTCACTAAGAACATCAGGGCCCCCACGAGTTGACGATACTCAAAAGGATTTCCCAAGTTGGGCACAACAGCACTTATGCATAGCTTCTTGAAGTTAAGTTCCATCGAAGTAGTAACGGACTTGCAGTCCATCATCCCAAATCTTTCAAGTATCTTCACAATATATTTTCCTTGAGAAGGGAAAATCTCACCTGGATTTTGCCAGACCTCCAACCCTAAGAAGTAATGCATCAATCCTAGGTCCTTCATCTCGAATTCGGAAGCCAACTCCCTTCTACATTGATGAATAAGAGGGTTTGCACCTTTCAGAAAGAGATCATCCACATAAAGTACCAACATGAGAGGTCTATCATTCTCAACCTTAAAATAAAGGTTCGAATCAGCTTCACTTCTCGTAAATCCCAGCTTCATTAGATAGCTACCGATCCTCTCATACCAAGCCCGGGGTGCTTGTTTCAACCCATACAGGGGTTTTTTCAACCTGCATACATGTGTTTGACAATCTTGAACTTCGAACCCCTCAAGTTGTTCTAGATAGACTTCCTCCTTAAGTGAACCATGCAAAAACGCAGTCTTGACATCCATCTAGTGTAGATTCCATCCTTGTGAGGTGGCAAGGGCAATGATCGAATGGATGGTGGTGTAGCGAGCAATAGGTGCAAATATCTCATCATAATCTACACCTTCCTTTTGAGAGAAGCCTCGAGCAATGAATCTAGCCTTGAACTGCACTTCCATCCACTCCATGCTTGATCTTGTAGAGCCATTTCTAGGCGACAACAGATTTGTCCTTGGATCTAGGGACCACATCTTAGACATCATTCTTCATAATCGACTCATACGCTTCGTTTATTGCATCCTTCCAAACTCGATGCATTGTAGCTTCTTCGAATGTGCGAGGCTCAGATTGAACAATGGTGTTAATTGCAGTTAAGTACCCTTGGTACCTATTCGGCTTCTTGCTTTCACAAAATGTCCCCCTAGGTGCAATATGTCTCTCAACATCTTCGAGAGTCTCCCTAAGCCATGAGGGTCTCCTTTTTAAGGAGGAGGGCTCATGAGGGGGTGGATCAATGGGATCCATTGGTCCTTCAACATCGGGCATCAGCTCATCCTGCAGTTCTCCCTGCTTTCCTGAATCTGCTTCTTTGTCCTTCCTTGGAAGAGGAAGGTTCCTAAGGGCAGCATCCTCATCGAAGGTGACATCATGACTTCTTTCCACTTCTCTTTGACAAGGCACATAGATTATATATGCCTTAGAAGTTTCACTATAGCCTAAAAATGTTCCTTTCTTCCTAGAAGCATCCAATTTTCTTCTCTTTTCTTTCGGCACATGAAAATATAAGGGACTACCAAAAATTCTAAAGTGAGAAACATCAAGTTTCTTACCGGTGAAAACTTCTTCGGGAGTTTTGGAGTCCAACTCTTGATGAGGGCGTTTATTTTGAACATACACAGTGATGTTTGCAACTTCGGCCCATAGGAACTTTGGAAGGCTTTGATCATGAAGCATGGCACTAGTGGTTTCTACAATAGAACGGTTCTTCCTTTCAGCAACACCATTTTTCTCAGGAGTATATGCGGTAGTAGTCTCTCTCTTAATGCCAACCTCTCTACAGTAATTATTGAACTCATTTGATTCATATTCAGTTCAATTATCAATCCTCAATATTTTGATCTTCTTCCCGATTTGATTTTCAACCAAAGCTTTGAAAGAACGGAACCATGAGAATCCTTCGTCCTTCTTCTTCAAGAAATATATCCAAGTCTTGCGAGAGAAATCATCCATATAGATAGCATAGTATAAATATCCTCCCAATGAGTTCATGGGCATCGCACCAGATAGATCAGAATGAACCAATTGCAATATGTCAATAGTCTTGCTATCACTTGAGGGGAATGGTCCACTTGTATGCTTTCCTTCAGCACACACCTGACAAACACCTTCATGTTCTTCTTTAAATTCTGGCATACCTATCACCATCTTCCTCACATTGGGTAGAGCCTTATAATGTAGATGAGCAAACCTCTGGTGCCATAATTCGGATTGAAGTGTTGTGTCGCAAAACATAGCTCCCAATGGGCTTCCTCCAACTTGATATAGGCTATCAACCCTGAAGCCAAGTGTAAATGCATCTTTGAAATTTTTATTCCACACACGTACCTTTCCATCGATGAATGCTACCTTGAATCCTTTGTCCTCCATCCCCGAGATAGATACCAGGTTCTTCTTTAGATCGGGTACATATAGTACTTCTTGTAGATGAATGGTGTTACCTTGATTCAATTGAAGAGTAACATTCCCAACTCCCTTCACAGGATAGGTGGCATTGTCTCCAAGATTAATTTCCAAATTTGTATCCTTTTCAATCAGATTTGAAAGAGCTTCCTTATACCCAGTGAAGTGCCTTGAGGCACCACTATCAATCAACCAGTTTCCCAAAGTGTCCAGAGGAGATGCAGTGGAGAGGGCAGATATAAAATAAAATTAATTTTGCTTGTTATCAACCAAATTAGATTCATCATACCTAGTGTTTCTTGACCTCTTGGGAGGGCAACTATTTCCTTGATATGGAGCGGGAGCATTCCTTTTTCCTTGGTTGTTGAATCTGCCATTCCTTTGATTGTTGTTGCCCATGAAATTGTTGTTTTTGTTGTGGTTGTCAGCATCATGAGGTGTATCCCTTCTATTAGGACACTCCCTAGCATAGTGGCCAAACTTGTTGCAAATTAAGTATCTTCCCTTCCTTCCATAAACCCAACCTTCCTTGACAATGCTTGTTTCAACTTGCATTATTCTTTATTTTAGCATGAGCAGAGAATGCAGTAGGAAGGCATATCTAGTTCCATCATCCTTGTTTCTTCTTGAGGACATCTCGTCAACAATTCTTCAAAACTTGGAATCTTGTCGTTGTTAACAATAGTAGTGTTGAACAAGTGCCATTCACGAGGGAGTCCTCCAAGGGCAATGAGAGTAAGCTCCATATCAGCAATAGCTTCTCCAATTGAAAGAAGATCATTTTTTATCTCAGTAATCCTCATGAAGTAGGATTGAATATCTTCATTTCTTCCCTTCTTTATATCCTTCAGCTTGTTCTTGAGGAAAAGAACTTGGTTTGCATTGCTAGATTTGAACATGCCAACCAACTTGTCATATATCTCCTTTGATGTGTTCAAATCGAAGATGTAAGCAACTAAATACTTATGAATAGAATCCCTGATGATCTTCTTGGCTTTGACTTCACCCTTATTGTACTTTGTCTTAGCAGCAGCCAATGCATTTGAAGGAGGTTCTGAAACCTTTCCCTGCACATAATCCATAACATCTTGCTCTTCTATATTCAAATCAAGAGACATCTTCCATGCATGATAATCAGACTTATCATGAAGTTTGTCATCAAACTTGAAGTAGGATGTCTAGGTCATTGAATCTTGTCCTTGATCAGTGATTGCTCCTCTTAGCGATTGCGCTTCTCACTTTTGCTTGGGCTTTGTCTTCACCTCAACTCCAATACCATGTTAATTTTAGATAACAATGGTATGTTCTATGCTTAGAGCAATTTTACTTCAATTTCTTTATTAGCACAATATCAATATCCAGTTTAGCAATCACATCACCAAGACATTAACAATAACAGTAGAAGACAAGTCAAGACAAGAGGACACAAGATATGGCACTAGCGAGGGACAAACCCCAATGTGGGGGAACCCTTGATCAATTCTTCTTATAATTCTTCAAAAGTTCAGTAGAGAGAGAGAGTACAATATACAATATTCACTTGCCCAATCACAGTGAAATTTGATCAATCAAACAGCAGAAACAGAAAGCCCTAACCAAAAAGTCAACGTTGGTCAACAGAGTAGATTTTAACCTCCAAAACAGCTCAGTCAAACTTGGACAACTCAGCGTCCAACAGCAAGTCAAATCAGCCCAAAAATAGTCTGAAAATATCCAGTCAATGAAAGTCAACACAACAACAAGCCCTAGCACAGTCAGCGATGGTCAAACAGCATCAGATTTCGTGCCTAGAACTGTGGCCTACCCAAACAGAAATACCCCACACAAAACCACAGTCAAAGATGGTCAACGTTGGTCAAAACAGGTTCCTGCAACTTTCGGTCAACATTGGTCAACGCAGGAACAGCAAAAGAACAGTGCCTTCTTCGCACGTGTGGAGAGAGAGAAGCCTCAGAGAATCTGTACCCAAACAATGGAGAGAGAAGAATGAATGTGCGAGATGCCAAAATGAGGAGGAGACTCCTTGTATTTATATGCAACGTTGAGGGCTTGAGGGTGCTAATTTGATGTTTGGCCGACCATGACAATTTGTCCATAATCAAAATAATTCATAACTCCATTTGTACATGTCAGAATGGGATGATCTTTAGATCAATCCTACACCTCTCAGAGAGAGGAATCCAATAAGAATATTAGCTGCCTCATATGAGCTGTCCAAGGTGAAGTTTGGCCCTAATTTCCAAATTTAACAATTGTGCTAAGCATAGAACACACCATTGTTAACTAAAATTAACATGGTATTAGAGCCCAGGTGAAGACAAAGCCCAAGCAAGAGTGAGAAAAGTAATCACTAAGGAAAGTTGTTGAACGAGAATATTAGTCTAGCTTCAATGACGCTTACATCATACTTCAAATATGAGGACAAGCTCAAGGACAAATCCGACTATCATGCATGGAAGATGACTTTGGAAGAATGATGCTATAGACTATGTTAAGGGAAGAGTGGTGGAGCCTCCTTCAAATGCGCCTATTGCTGCAAAAACAAAGTACAAGAAAGGTGAGGTCAAAGCTAAGAAAATTATTGTAGACTCCATTCAAAATCATTTGGTCGCCTATATTTCTAATTTGGAAACATCTAAGGAGATGTATGATAAGCTGGTTGGGATGTTCAAAGTAAACAATGCATATCAAATCTTCTTTCTCAAGAACAAGTTGAAAGACATCAAGATGGATAGAGGAGAGTATTCGATCGTACTTCATGAGGATTACCGAAATCAAGAATGACCTTCTATCTATTGGAGAACTTGTTGGTGACAGAAAACTCACTCTTATTGCACTTGGAGGTCTTACAAGAGCATGGGATGTATTTAACACCACCATCCTCAACAATGACAAGATTTTGGGTTTTGCTGAATTATTGGCTAGATGCATTCAAGAAGAAATAAGGATGATGGAGAGAGATAGGCCCTCAAATGGAAATGATCCTACTGCTTTCTCCGCTCAGGTTAAGAGGAAGAACAATGTTGGTCCAAGGAGACAAGGTCAAGGATTTAAGTCAGGATTCAAAGAAGGAAGAAAAGGAAGATGCTACGATTGCAACAAGTTTGGCCACTATGCTAGAGAGTGTCCTCACAAGAAGGATACTCCAAGGGATGATGACAACAACAACCACAACAACTACAATGGCAATGGCAATCAAAGGAACAACAAGTTCAACAATAAAGGAAAGAGGAATGCTCCCACTGCTCAATATGGAAATGGTCGCCCTCGCCAAAGATCAAGAAATTCCAGGTATGAGGAAAGTAATGTTGTAGAAAAACAAATGAATTTTATCTTATTTCTGTTATATCTATTGCCACTCCTCTAGATAAATTGGATCATTGGTTAATTGATAGTGGAGCCTCAAAGCACTTCATTGGGTACAAAGAGGCCCTATCAAATTTGGTTGAAAAGAAGACTAACTTGCAAATCATACTTGGAAATAATGCCACCTATCTCGTGAAAGGAAGACGTACCGTCACCCTTCACTTGAATCAAGATCAAACCATTCATCTACAAGAAGTATTGTATGTGCCCGCTTTGAAGAAAAACCTGGTATCTATTTCTGTGATGGAAGATAAAGGCTTCAAAGTAGCATTCGCTAATGGAAAGGTACGTCGTTGGCAAAGAAACCCTAAAGATGCATTTACACTTGGATTTAGGATTGATGGTCTTTATCAAGTTGGAGGAACTCCTCTGGGAGCCATGTCTTGCGACACTTCTCTTTAATCCGAATTATGGCACCGAAGATTTGCCCACCTTCATTACAAAGCCTTACTTGGGGTAAGGAAGATGGTCACAAGTATTGCCCGACTTCAACATGAACCATGAAAGTGTTTGTCAGGGTTGTGCAGCTAGGAAACTTACAAGGGGATCATTCCCCTCAAGCGAAAGTCTAACTTCTGATATTCTTCAACTGGTCCATTCTGACCTATTTGGTATGTTGCCTGTAACATCATTAGGAGGATACTTATATTATGCTATCCTTGTGGATGACTTCTCTCACAAAACATGGATCTATTTCTTGAAGAAGAAGGATGAAGTATTCAAATGGTTTTGTGCTTTCAAAGCCTTGATGGAGAATAAAATAGGGAAGAAGATCAAAGTATTGAGGACCGATAATGGGACCGAATATGAATCAAATGAATTCAATGACTATAGTAGAGAAGTTGGCATTAAGAGGGAGACAACCGTTGCATACACTCCCGAGCAAAATAGAGTTGCTGAAAGAAAGAACCGAACGATCTTGGAAGCCACTTGTGCCATGCTTCATGATCTAGGTCTACCAAAGTTCTTATGGGGAGAAGCTGCAAATACTGTCGTATATGTTCAAAATAGGTGTCCACATCAAGCATTAAATTTCAAGACTCCCGAATAAGTTTTCACTGGTAAGAAACCTGATGTTTCTCATTTTAGAATATTTGGTTGTCCCGTGTATTTTCATGTGCCTAAAGAAAAGAGAAACAAGTTAGGAGCATGCGGGAAGAAAGGAACTTTTGTGGGCTACAGTGAAAACTCAAAGGCATATAGAATCTATGTTCCTAGTCAACGAGATGTGGAAGTAAGCCATGATGTTACATTCGATGAAGACACTGCTCTTGGGAAAGTCAGAGATCTCCCCACTCCAGGAAAAGAGAATGATGGTGCTACAGGAAAGCAGGATGAACCTCTGTCCAATGAGCCTATGCCCAATGTTGAAGGCCCGATGGATGCCATTGATCCACCTCCTAGTGATCACTCTACCTCAAAGAAAAGACCATTGTGGCTCAAAGACAGTCTCGAAGATGCTAAAAAGCATATTGCTCCAAGAGGGACATTTTGTGAAAGTAAGAAGCCCACCAAGTATCAAGGATACCTTGTTGCTATGAGTACCATTGTTCAATCTTAGCCTTGTACATTCAAAGAAGTTGTGAAACACCAAGTATGGAAGGATGCGATGAATGAGGAGTACGAATCAATCATGAAGAATGATGTCTGGGATGTGGTTCCTAGACCCAAGGACAAGTTTGTGGTCATCTTGAAATGGCTTTACAAAATCAAAGATGGAGTTGATGAGAGTGCTGAAAAATACAAGGCCATGTTCGTTGCTCGAGGCTTCTCTCAAAAGGAAGGAGTGGACTATGATGAGATATTTGCACCAGTTGCCTAATATACCACTATCTGTTCGATTATTGCTCTTGTTGCCTCTCAAGGATGGAGCTTACACCAAATGGATGTGAAGATTGCTTTCTTGCATGGCTCGCTTAAGGAGGAAGTCTACTTGGAACAACCTGAGGGGTTCGAAATACAAGGTCGAAGGACAAACGTATGTAGGCTGAAGAAATTCCTCTATGGGTTGAAGCAAGCCCCCCGGGCTTGGTATGAGAAGATTGATAGCTATGTTATGAAGTTGGGATTTACAAGCACTGAAGTTGACCCTAACCTATATTTCAAGATTGAGAATGACATGCCTCTCATTCTGGTCCTTTATGTGGATGATCTCTTTCTGACAGGTGCAAACCCTCTCATTTATCAATGCAAGAGGGAGTTGGCTTCCGAATTCGAGACAAAGGACCTAGGAATGATGCACTACTTCCTAGGCCTGGAGGTCTGGCAAAATCCAGGTGAGATTTTCCTTTCTCAAGGAAAATACATTATGAAGTTGCTCGAGAGATGTGGGATGGTGGATTGCAAGTCCGTGTCTACTCTGATGGAACTCAACTTCAAGAAGCTATGTGGAAGTGCTGCTAGGACCGAACTGGCAAATCCTTCTGAATATAGACAACTTGTGGGGGCCCTGATGTTCTTGGTAAACTATCGTCCTGACATATGCTTGGATGTGAACACATTGAGTCAATTTATGGTTGAGCCTCATCACATAAATTAGGTTACTGCTGAGAAATCTCTTGAGATATCTTTGAGGCGCAATATGTTATGGAATGAGATACACTATCGGGAATTTGAGGTTGCATGGATATACAGATGTTGACTGGGTTGGCAGTGTGGTGGATCGTAAGAGCACATCTAGATGTTGCTCCTCATTAGGGTCTGCTTCAATTTTTTGGATGAGCAGGAAGCAGAAATCGGTTGCACTAAGCATCACTAGGCCGAATATATTGCAACTAGTATGGCCTGTTGTGAAGTTGTTTGGTTGAGGAAGCTCTTCAGTGAGCTATTTGAGCACATGTTGGATACCACCGTGATCTTCTGCTACAACTAGAGTGGCATTTGCCTTTCACAAAATCCCGTGTTCCACGACCACTCCAAGCACATTGATATCAGGTACCACTTTATCCAAAATATGGTACAACAGGGAGCAATAAGGCTCCAACACATTAGGACTAATGAGCAGGTTGCAGATATCCTCACAAAGCCTTTGGGGAAGGTCAAATTCTTAGCCCTCCGAGAGAGAATTGGAGTCGTTGAAAACCCCTCCCATGAGGGTCCTGCTTAAGTTGGACACTAAGCTCTGTGAGCTTTTGGGGGCTAGTGTACTTCTTGAAGCTATGAGCAACCATAGGGTGAGTGGTTCACCTTCCCCTATGTGGTGCGCTATGTACAGGGTGAGTGGTTCACCTTCCGCTATGATTGACATATGCATAGGATGAGTGGTTCACCTTCTATGGCATATGAGCAAGATGAGTGGTTCACCTTCTCCTGCTGATGCCCCAACATATATCCTACCCATGGAGTCTGGGACTCATGGCAAGTACTTCTCACCTGGCCAATGAGTTTGGAAACGTGGATAGGGGTCATAGCACTACCAATGGATGCATCTTGTATTGTCGTGCTCCCTATGTCTAGGATGCATGGTGTTCAACAACTTCATCTGAGATTATTTCAGGTTCTACCTCTGGACTGACTTTTGTTAGTGGAGAGTGGTAAGGTCTTGTGACTCACTCTCGATCGATTCTTCTTCATTATTACTTCATGGTTCAACAAAGAAGCGATGAGATGACAACGATGGTACATGACGACAAGATGGCATGACGTCGACAAATGGATTGGCAGGTGGAATTCTCCCTAGTTGAGAGTGAGTGTTAAAATTGGCAACTAGGGCCAAATTCCACCTTGGGATAGCTCATTTGTTGATGGAGATGATGATTGCATTGGATTCCTCTTTTCGAGATGTCCAAGATTGATATAAAGATCATCTCATTTGGACAATTAGAAGTGTAATTTTGAATTTATATCCACACATATGCAAATCGTTCAAGTAAATTGTTTAGGTCAGCCTCATCATCATGTAGGCTCAAGAAGCCCAAAGGATGTGTCTCTTCACCCACAAAAAATTGTATAAATACAAGAGACCTCACACCTCATTTGGCACATTCATTCACTCACACATTCTTCTCTCTCTTCATCTAATTGGTTCATACAACATTGAGCAGCTTCTCTCTCTCAGACGTGTGGCAAGGAGGACGAGTTTCTGGGCAGAATTGCAGATCGAAATTTTAGAGTTTTGTGACAGGTTTGACCAGCCTTGACCGAGGACTTGTTGACCGAGTTTCACTGCATTTTTGGGGTCAAAGGTTCAATTTTTCTAGGTCGTATCTCTGGGCACAAAAATCAAGAAATTCTGGGTTGTTTGACTTGCATTGACTTCAAGGTTGACTGTTGTTTGACGGCAAAAAAAATTCAGCAGTTTTCTCTCTCCTTTGACTGAGTTTGACTGAGTTGTTTTGGGTTGAATTTATCCTCCTGATCAAACCGAGTTTGACTAAGGAAGACCGAGTTGCTTTGAGGATGAATTGGTATTATTTTGACTACCATTGAATTTCCGGTTAGGGCTGAAGTTTGACTGCAATTGACAACAAAAATTTATAGGGTTGTTTTGACTTTGTATTGGGCAAGTCAATTTGACTTTTGTACTCTCTCTCTCTACTAAACTTTTGATTTAATAATAATAAGAACTGATCAAAGGGTTTTCCCCACATTGGGGTTTTTCCCGACATCCGCCAAATCTAGTGTCCTCTTGTCTTGGCTTGTCTTCTGCATTTAATTTTATGTTCTATTAGCTTTTACTGTCAATGTGATAATTGTGATTGCTATTGGAAATTGCCATTGGGTTAATGAACATTGAAGTAAATTGTGCTAAGCATAGAACATACCATTGTTAACTAAAATTAATAAAGCCACATGCCACGGTACAAGGGTAGCTATGATAAAGGAAGCCCACACCTAGTGTGTACAAATGTAGGAGGGAGCAATCGTGGTACATGAGTTACCTCGGCCTTCATTTTTCCACCCTTATTCATATGCCTTTTGCCTTTTATTGATTTTTCTTCCTTTTACTGCTCAGGGCTCCAGGAGACGAGAGCATGATGCATATGATGTAGCAGCGATTACCCCCTTAAGGTTGAGTAGTTCATCGCCCACCAGGGGTTGGGACAATCATGGGTTCCTTAATGATACAGGGGACACTGATAGGGGGTAGAACTCATGTTTGGTTTTTTTCCCATGTGCTAAATTCTTATGTCCCAGTCATCTTTTGCATTTTGTGGTACATTTCCTATTGTAAGTGACCAAATTATGCTTTTAACTTTCTTTTTAGCTGCATTAACCTCTGGGGCATTGTTCTAGGCCCGACCTAAAGTGTGGGCAAGGGGAGGGGGAGGTTAACACCTTGTGGAACCAATGGGAAAATGTGAACCCAAATGGGGAAAATGTGAAAAGGGTTTGTAATGAGCTGAGGGTTGTGAAATATGTGGTATCGGGAGGCGAGACCACGAAACCAAAATTAGGGTTTCCCATGTAGTGCCACTCCTAAAGCTAGTCTCCAATAGAGGAGATCCCACGGGACTAGGATACAAGATTAACCCCCAAGTTGAGGCAAGGGAACAAGAGTTGAGTCAAAGCTCGTGCCTTCCACCGAATCTGCCCACTAATCCATGCCCAAGAAAAATAAGCATAAACACCCAATTACATAATGAAAAATCGTACCTTCGGGGTCAGAAGGTCGACCTTCAAACATACAATCATGACGAATGAGTGAGGGCATAATGGTTGACTCAGGTGGCAAAGAATAATGGCACATCGAGCTATCCGGTGGCTCCAAAGGGGTTGTTGGCTACCAGCTGAAGGCAAATCTAGGAGAAAATTTCTCCTATAGGAGTCACCCACTGGTGGTGGGTAATGTTGTCACTAACTGCTCTTTCAATCACCAGTGGATTCGGAAGCCAAATAGTAGTGATTTTTGATGCCAAATTTTGAGCCACAGAAGCTGTCAAAGCCAAACCAGACCCTTTACAGTGCGTAGTGCTCGAAAAGAGCTTTCTAGTGGTATATAGAAGTCCAAAAAAAGGGTCCTTGGATCATAAATTAGGGCATGTTGAAGAATCCCTTTAGAAAGCTCAGAAAACCCAAAAATGGCTAAGTGTTGAAGAAAAATCGCAATCGAGACTTGAGACAGTTCATCGCAATCGCATATCGGTATCTGCGGGGACCAAGAGGCAAAGAACATCAGCGATTGCAAAAACTGTGATCCACCGATAGTCGATATCAGGCGTCGGCGAGTCAGGGCACCACGTTTATCGACCAATCGACAGGATTTAAGTCCTGAAGTCTACACGGGGGGGTCGATTGCAATACAATGTAATATCACCAAGGGGGCGAAAAGTTCATTAACAAAGAAAAGCATGGCAAAACCAAGGCCCGACCGGCGTTTTTCTCTCTCCTCTAGGGGGCCACATGGAGGCTTTTGATTGGTCCTCGGAGCTGATGTGGCGGCTGACGTCAGCGATGACGTGGCGTGTATGGATGATGACGTGACAAGGGGACATGTGTCACTCGTTTTTGGCATTTTTAGGGGTCCTATAGGGTTGTTTCTGAGTGCCACGTGGCACCACTCACAGGGTGACACATGGCAGTGATGACGTCAACAGGTTATCGGCGATGGGCGATTGGTGGCGTTTGGTCTTGGGTTTATCGACGATTGCGATGCGATGAGGAAGGGTCCTAGACGCGATATATTATAAATAGTGACCTATAGAATTTTTGGGTCCAGGAAATCAACCGATAAGGGACTTATAAGTTATTGCGATATAAAGAAAAAGGCCCACCATGCGTTTATTGAAGGCCTTAAGCACTTTAAGGAAAAGGCCCCAGTCTCCGCCTGTGTTCTTATGGGGAAATTCATAAAAGGGACTGAAACAAAGAGGGCCTACGACTCAATTGGAAGTGCCCGCCAATTCACCTATTTGAATGATTTAACAGCCTGTTTGTTCGCTTGTTCAAATGGTTAAAAGCCTGCGATATGCTGATAACATTGCACAGAGCCTTTGAAAGACAGATGAGTTGGTCGTTGGGCGTTTTACAAGGATTATGGGCGCATTTAAAGAAAGACGGCCTGCAACATGCCTTTATCAGTCGGCGCCGAAGGCATTTTAATGCTAGAATTGACTTAAGTCAATTGATGTATAAATGAACCGCCTCAAAACAACTGAAAAGAGTCTATGACAGCAGGGACATGGCTCCTTTCTTGACCTCCACTGAAGCAGCAAGGGGACACCTCCTCCTTTCTCTCTCAATTCTCCTTCTCTATGTATTAATGTCTGATTTCTTCAAGAAAGGGATGGGATCCCGTTGTAATCTTTTTGGGCGCAACAGTGCTTCACCTTGGCCAAGACAGCTAGCTGATCTGACAGCTGAGATTCGGCCCAGGGATATTTTCTACTGTGTCATGATTGTAAAACCTTCCCCTTATTCCTATAAAGAGGCAAATACAAGACTAGGTTCTGGAGGGGGGTTGGTTCCGGATATTCTAACTGCAAGGGCTGAATTCTGTGATGCCATTTTGGTTCAATTTGTTGTATTCATGGGACTTCACTAGTATCATTGCCGAATGTATGGACTAGTTATTGGCTTCTCTGAGATAAATGATATTTTCCTGATTGATTCCAAACATGTTAATGTGCAGTAAGTTTTCCCTTTTGTAACCTCTTTCCAATTTTTTACTTCTTCCTTAAAACAATGTTAAGGCAGTTGTTATGTTTCTAGCTGATAAATGGATTTGTCTTCACTGATGAATAGAAGAGAGTACCTGTGTGAGACCACAGAATACTTTTGTTATCTTTATGCAAGCAGTACCTGTCATCCTTCAGGTTTACTCGTGTCTATGAGTAGCTTATAGTACCTATGGTGGCTCGGACTTACCTCAATTGTTGAACAGAGATTGATACCCATTACTATGCAAGCCTGAAGCTTTACATCAGCTCCCCCTATCGCTGTCATTCCACCTTCTTACTCTCTCGTGTTTTTGCTGAAACACAATGGTTGAGGACTCTGTTTGTTACAGCCCTCTGCACCTGATTTCCTCCTTCTCCTACCCGTCTCCTTCACCATTTCAACTTTAGTTCAAGCTGTCTAATTTCCATGTGTAGGCCACCAGAAGAAGAAACCATTTCTCTTTGAGATTCATGAGTTGGCTTGAATCTCCCTCATTAAAGGCATATTGAACCAAACCCTCTTACCACCATCTTCATTTCGTGACAATTGGAGTGCTGCAACCCCCGCACATATAACCTTACAAGCACTCCTCTATTTAAGATGTCCTAGGCACTGGTCTACAATCAACCCATAAGTTGTCTCTAGGGAGCTTTCCTTGCCTCCTACAGCACTTGTGCTGTCTCTAGGGAGCTTTCCTTGCCTCCTACAGCACTTGTGCTGCATGGTGCAAGATTTAGCGACAACATCTTTCTGGCGTCGTTGTCGGGGAACGGATTAGAATATTTTTCCCTGGGTACGACAAAACATTTCATTTCCTCTGTTAGGTGAGCATAGGAAGTGTGGGTTGAAGATCTCTCACCTTGGCAACTCCACTGTCAAATCTATGGTAAACAACCTAGTGACTGCATTGTCCATATTTCTGTTCTGATTATCCTGGCCTTTTAAGCATCCTCATACTCACTCTGATGCTACAGCAGCCCAAAGCCCTCCCTACTTTTGAAGCTGAAATCAATCATATAGGGAGGTTTTCAAGATGGCCCTTCTTGCATTCCTGGCCAACCAATTTGCACCACTGGATTTTTCTTCTATTGTTGGTTTTCCCAATCATGTCCCTCCATATCATGAGTGGAACACTTATTTGCCTAAATTCAGTGAGAACTCAGAGAAAAGACCTGACCAACACCTCAAAGACTTTCATGAATGCATGGAGGAACGAGGTATTCTTCTTGAAGATGTACAAATGAAGTTATTCAAATTGTCTTTAGAAGGAGATGCTAGGGCCTGGTTTAAAACACTACCTCATGGCAGCATATCTTCCTTTGCTTGAATATTGTTGCACACTTTGTAATGATGAAAACAGTCCCGAGGTTGATGAATTCGCTGAAGATGTTGGTGGAGCTCCTCTCCAAGAAAGCATCTACTCACATCAAGAAGCATCACCCTATGAGCCAGAAAGAGAAGGAAACACCTCTGAGCTGCAAATAAACTCTCAGAGGGCTTATTCAGTTGATTCTAATGTTTATCATTCTTATGATGAATATGACTCTGATGGAGAGTCTAGTGAGGCAGAGCTACCATACTCCCAGTTATGGGAAGCTGAACAAGAAGAAGAGGCCCATCAAGAGGTCAGCAAAGAGGCTCCAGTCCATGATGCATATCTTTCACATGAAGAGCAGGATCAAGGACCTCCTCCTATCTATGATTCATATGATTCAGAGGAGGAGGAAATGGTCATGGAGGTGCAAAAGGAGTTGTTTAAAGAAGAACTCAAGGCTCAGAGACCATGTAGAGTCTGTTGTTGCCTGCTAAGAATTCTCAACAGACCCTCCAATCTATGACTCTTATAGTTCAGACAGTGAAGAGTCTGTTGCAAATTTCCAAGAAGATGGCCCCATTGAAAAATGGGCAGTGAAAGATCAACAGCCAGTTTTTCTTGAAAAGGCTAAAACTGAGGAGCTGGATAATGTTTGTGGCTTCCTTGGCCAAGAGGATATTGGTCAGCAGACTGTATGTGAAGAAGAGGTTGCTGCAAACATTCATTGTCTATTCCATGACACTGTAGCTGAGTATATGAACCTATTCTTTAGCCAGCAACAGAGGTTATTTCAGCAGCATGTATCAGGTTCCATATCTGCAGATTTTTCATGTTGCATGCCTATTTTAATCTTTCTTTTTCAGCAGTATGAAGGCATGTGGTCCAGTACTTTAATGTTGGCCTGGTTCTATTCGAGAGTTGAACATACTTAGTTGAATTAAGCACTGTACATATGTAGGATTGTACATAAATAAGCTCACCAGTTGAGCATTTACTTTCAATTGTTAGAGTTTTTATTTTCTGCATGTAGATGGATAAAGAAAGGTCCCATGGATATTTTACTGATTATAAAGTACATATACTACCGACTCCATGCCCAATGGTGAAGAATGTTGGTCTGCAAGTTCTCAGCACCTTGCCAGCAAGGCACTGTGCCCAATAAGAGCCAATGTTGTCACATACTGCTTTTTCAATCACCAGTGGCTTCAGAAGCCAAATAACAATGATGTTTGATGCCAAATTTTGAGCCACAAAGCTGTCAGAGCCAAATCAGACCCTCTCCAGTGCATAGTGCTCGGAAAGAGCTTTCTGATGGTATATAGAAGTCCAAAAAAGGGTTCTTGGATCAGAAGTTAGGGCCTATTGAAGAATCCCTTTAAAAAGCTCAGAAAACACAAAAATGGCTTACTGTTGAAGAAAAATCGCAATCGAGACTTGGGACAGTTCATCGCAATCACATATCTGTATCAACAGGGACCAAGAGGCAAAGAACATCGACGATTATAGAAACTGTTGTCCGCCAATGGCCGATATCATATATCGGCGTCGGTGGGTCAGGGCACTACGTTTATCGGCTGATCGGCAGATTTAAGTCCTGAAGATTGTGCGAGGGGTTGCAATACAGTGTAATATCGCTTGGGGGGAAAGAAATTCATTAACAAAGAAAAGCATGGAAAAACCAAGGCTCGGTCAACCTTTTTCTCTCTCCTCCAGGGGGCCACGTGGCGGCTTTTGATTGGTCCTCGGAGCTAATGTGGCGATTGACGTCAGTGATGACGTGGCATGTATGGATGATGATGTGGTAGGGGAACACGTGTCACTCGTTTTTGGCATTTTTAGGGGTCCTATAGGGTTGTTTCGAAGTGCCACGTGGCACCACTCACAGGGTGACATGTGGCAGTGATGATGTCAGAAATAACATCAGCAGGTTATCGGCAATTGGCGATCAGAAGCGTTGAGTCTCGAGTTTATCAGCGATTGCGATGCGATGAGGAAGGGTCGCGTACGTGATATATTATAAATGGCGACCTATAAAATTTTTGGGTCTGGGAAATTTTCTTTATATCGCAATAAGGGACTTATTACGATATAAAGAAAAAGGCCCACTGCGCGTTTATTGAAGGCCTTAAGCACTTTAAGGAAAAGCCACCTGTCTCCACCTGTGTTCCTATGGGGAAATTCATAAAAGGGGCTTAAACAAAAAAGGCCTAAGACTCAATTTAAAGTGCCCGTCGATTCACTTGTTTGAATGATTTAACCCGCCTGTTCGCTTGTTCAAATGGTTAAAAGCCCGCAATACGCCGATAACACTGCACAGAGCCTTTGAAAGACGGATGAGTCAGCGACTGTGTTTTACGAGGATTATGGGCGCATTTAAAAAAATAAGGCTTGCAATGTGCCTCTATCAGTCGGCGTCGAAGGCATTTTAATGGCAGAATTGACTTAAGTCGGTTGATGTATAAATGAACTGCCTCAAAACAGTCAAAAAGAGTCTACGACTGCAGGGACGTGGCTCCTTTCGAGGCCTCCACTGAAGCAGCAAGGGGACACCTCCTCCTTTCTCTTTCGATTCTCCTTCTCTATGTATTAATGTTTGATTTCTTCAAGAAAGGGATGGGATCCCGTTGTAATCTTTTTGGGGGAAACAGTGCTTCACCCTGGCCGAGACAGCTAGCTGATTTGACAGCTGAGATTCAGCCTAGGGATATTTTCTACTGTTTCATGATTGTAAAACCTTCCCCTTCTTCATATAAAGAGGCAGATGGAAGAATAGGTTCTGGAGGGGTTGGTTCCAGATATTCTGACAAGCGAGGGTTGAATTATGTGATGCCATTTTGGTTCAATTTGTTGTATTCATGGGATTTCATTGATATCATTGCCGAATGTATGGACTAGTTATTGGCTTCTCTTTCCAATTTTGTATTTCTTCCTTAAAACAATGTTAAGGCAAATGTTATATTTATGGCTGATAAATGGATTTGTCTTCACTGCTAAATAGAAGAGAGTACTTGTGCGAGACCACAAAATTACTTTTGTTATCTTTATGCAAGCAGTACCTGTCATCCTTCAAATTTACTTGTGTCTGTGAGTAGCTTACAATACCTGTGGTGGCTCAGACTTACCTCAACTGTTGAACAGAGATTGATACCCATTACTACGCAAGCCTGAAGCTTTACATTAGCTCCCCCTATTGTTGTCATTCCACCTTCTTACTCTCTCATGTTTCTGCTGAAATACAGTGGCTGAGGACTCTATTTATTATAGCCCTCTGCACCTGATTTCCTCCTTCTCCTCCCCCTCTCCTTCACCACTTCAACTTTAGTTCAAGTTGTCTCATTTCCATGGGTAGGCCACCAAATGAAGAAACCATTTCTCTTTGAGATTACTCCATATACCCCCAGCATTTGGATTCATGAGTTGGCTTGAATCTCCCTCATTAAAGGCATATTGAACCAAACCCTCTTACCACCATCTTCATTTCGTGACAATTTGAGTGTTGCAACCCCCGCACATATAACCTTACAAGCACTCCTCTATTTAAGATGTCCCAAGCACTGGTCTACAATCAACCCACAGGTTGTCTCTAGGGAGCTTTCCTTGCCTCCTGCTGCACTTGTGCTGCATGGTGCAAGATTTAGTGACAACAGATAACATGACCCACAGGGAAGCCACTTAGCAAATTTTTAATTTAATTTACTATTTCCTAATGTTGGAGTTAGGAAAAATTAAAAATCTTAAAGTAAACAAGTGATTAGATCTCAACCATTGGAGATCATGGTGGGGCCAAGTCGACTTACTAAAGGGAATAAGACACAGATTGGTCAGATCGATTGGCATAGAGTGTGTGTGTGTTAACTTAGCTCAAGAAAGAGAAGAGTTGCAACAATTTACCAGTCAATTTAGCAATCAACTGAGAGAAAGAGAGGGCCATATGGCCTCTACTTCAGCTCAACATCACGCTGACTAATCTCCAACACATAGAAGGGCGCAAATAGGGTCGTAGAACACGATCGTACAACCAATCGAGGTCGTATTGTGCAGGCCGTACAGGCCAAGCCACTTGGGGGGGTGAATTAGATTTGTTTGGGAGTTGTTCAGAGAGGATTTCGTTGTAAAAAGGAAGTGTTCCTTTGCTATTAGAATTAACTAAGAAAGATTTGTCGAAGTTAATAGAAAAACACACACAAAGATTGCAAGTTTTCCCCATAGTTGGGGTTTCCTGAGTATACCTAGTGTTTTATGTGTTGCATGTGTTTGCCTTCAGTGTTGTTTACTTCCATTGTGCATACTATGGTTAGAAACTCAGTAGTGTCTTTTATTTAAGTTTCAGAACAACAGTTTAGTTGTATTTTTGGTTGCATGCTTAGAGAATCATAAATCAGTTACTGGGTTTAAGGGAATCTAACATATTTATCCCTCTTCAGATGGCATGTGGACAGTCAACCAACAATATTTGACAATGAAAACCTCTCTTGGATGGACTTCGACCCACCTTCACAAGGAGAGGATCTTAGCATTGTCATACAACAGGTGCCTTAAAGACCAAAGGAATCAAATCGAAATTGTCATACAACAGGTGCCTTAAAGACAAAAGGAATCAAATCAAAATTCCATTCTAAAGTCTACCCATGTCGAGGATATTGGACTGTGGATTCAAATCATTTTTTCATATGATTTGATAGTTTAAACTAGACTATAGTTATTAATAAACATTATGCTTATTTTTGGAGTCTAAGGACCATTTAGAGCCTTTTATTTATGTATTTTGGTCCAAAGATGGATTGCACTTGGTGCTATTTTGGTTATGTGAACACTTGCTATATACATAAGAAAACTTCACATATTTGTGTCTAATGGTTTGGATTCACGGAGATGTACATGAACATATCTTTTAATCAAATTTAAACATTTTATTTATTTTTTGGTCATCTCAATTTTTTCCAACTTTTTCTAATCCCAATCCAATTCCAACCAGTTTCTAGTTCCCAAGATCCATTGGTTCAATATGATAACATCACTACCTCGGCATCTCTACAAGCCCTAGTTAGGCACATTGTGGCTCATATAATTGATACCCCTTAATCTGGAATGGGATTCACTCCATAAGTATTTCTTCACTACCCTACCTTGTCCAGTTTGGGATAATGGGGGGACTTGCTCACATGTAGCAGGATGAGTTGAAGGGCCTGATGGCATGAAATGTAGTATAAAAAAATGACTAGTCCCTTTGATGGTGAAAATGATTAACCTCATTTTCTGTTAGGAATGCCACCTCTATTATCTTGGGATACATATGTCCATGGTGATAAGGCAAACCTTTTCTACGAGCTCCTCTCTCAAGGCTGCAATTATAAAAGATACAAAAGAAATAGATTGAGGGTCTCATCTACCAAAGGCCTGGAGTAACAAGAATCCAAAGCCATGAAGATAATGCTCTGTAGGATTCTGATCTTGTAGAACATTAGGACCATTCATACAAAGTTTAGCAAGGATTCAAAACAATGCCAAGTTGGAGAGTCCCCTTGAGCTTTTCAAAAAAATTCTTGGACAAGATGTATGTGTTGATCATAGTTTTCCTAAAACAAATTGTTCCTCATCAATCAAGCATCCTCAATCCAAACTTTATGTATGGAACAACTTATTCTGAGGATGATCAATGTTTTCCAACATTTTTATGATGACAAACAGTTTAGCATTTTCAAGTTTGATACCTTGTTGGTGATGAATATGATAAGTAGAACCATGAAAGGCTCTCCAATAAAAATTTTGTCTGATATTTCAGAAGATAATGAACCAGGAGCCTCTATTTACCATTATTTGTAGTGGTTGAAGGTGTAAAAGGTTGTTTTCGTGAGGACTCAATGATAATTTGACCATTTCATTTGGATGATTATAGTCATAGTTAGCCGTTGTAATATTATGGATCCCCTGGATCAGCCTATCATGAAATTATAACAATGTATTAGAGCCATTAATCCCATCACTTATGGAGACATCCTTCTTTCTGAGGCTGACTTTATTTTGGTCATTGTAAATGTGGATCAACTGCTTTCTCTTTTAATGTATTTGGGATTAATTACTTGGAGAAGTGTATTTTACTCTTCCATAGGCTAGATTTGTGAATCTCACCTAAGATAATAATTTATTGTAAAGGAAGGTGAGCATCACTTTATAAATAGAGGTGCTCTTCCTCATTATTACTCATGGTTGGATTGGGGAGGAAATCCCTTAGCATTTTTGAAATTTTGTTGGAGATTTTTATTTTCATCGTTGTGCTATGGATGGCTAGCTAGAAAACTCTCATGAAGGTGTTATTTTGTGGATGCTTCTCAATGAATCGATGCTCAATGGACAAAGGATTTTGTGTGAATTGACGAGTATGTGGTCTCTTCATTTCCTTGTCATATTTTATCTTGAACGGTTGTAAAAGTGATCTTCTCTGGTGGCGGTGGTGGCGGTGGTGGCACTTTTCTTCCTTCCTTAATAGATCTCTTCTCAAAGACATTGGAAGAACTCTAGTGAAGAATCTTCCTCTAACCTTCTTGAAATATGCTAAGCACATAAGGTGATTTATTAGGGTTTGCAGTGGACAAACCTAGTTATCATTTTAGTTTCACTAATAACTTATAAACAAGGAGCCTTAGTTGAACCCATATGCCCAATGAAAAGGCACTAGTTTCAAGTCCTTCCATCAACCTTATTTGCTTCACTATTTTTAACCTATTTTGTAGGATTTACTCTTCAAAATTACCTTGGAACACAGTGCCCTAAAATCCCAACAATCCTATGCTAGGGAAGGATCCCTTGAGCCAAATGAGAGCTAGCCAAAAGTGTAGAAAAGGATTGGTGAGGTGACAATGGTCCCCCTCTTAGTTTCAACAAGGCCAAACTTGAGATTTCGGACTTTATCTCAATAAGTGTAGGATTATGTGATAACATGAACCTCCCTCCAAAGGCCCTACTCTCTCCCCTTTTCAATCATAGTAGTAGGTATATGGTCTCTACCTCTTGTGAATCTTCAAAGAGAGCTTTGTGGCCCTATCAGGCACAACCTCAGAAAAGTCAAACATTACAGCTATGGAATCCAATGCAATTGCCAACTGCTATTGATTTTGGTCCTATGGCCACAAACAATAGTGCCTTGGCAACCCATGTAGGTTGGATACCAAAGAGTGGTGAGAACTCGAGTCTCCCCTTAACCTGCCCCCCGATACCCTCTCCAAGGAGTTTGACCATTATCATTGAGGTTGGATTGACAATGTTGAACCAATCATCAAACTATGCATTCAAATAGCAACAAATGGACCAACTCTAGAGGGATCTAGAGCAAGGTGCCTCCCACTCGTCAAAGTACCTCCCAACCTCAACTAAAAAACCAAAGGCCTATCTAGAGTTTCTTTCCTTCGACCTTGGATGGTAGGAAAGCAATGCATTCTCACTCTTACATCCCACCTAAGATTTGTACAATTGGATCCCACAATGATGCTTTAAGACTCTAATAGCAACCAATGCCTCGATCACCCCCTCACCCTTGGTCATCAGGCCCTAGAGATATTGACATCATCTTCAAATCTCCATCTCTCACTTTTGATCAGCATCGAGATGCCTATCGCCCCCTCACCCTTGGTCATCGAGCCCTAGAGATATTGACATCATCCTCAAATCTCCATCTCTCACTCTTGATCAGAATCAAGATGCCTACTTTTCTAATGTTGGACTCTCACTTTATATCACGACACCTACAATAATGCTCAATGTTGCAAGAACCCATGGGACCATCCTCTATGCAGATCTGTGCATGAACCAAATCCCCAAATTTCGAAACCACGCTTCCAACCAAATTTCAGGATTCTGCCATTGTGGAACCATGGTTTCGTGCACAATTTTGCCACAATTCCATAATGCTTCACACATGGTTCTAGAGGAACACACACAATTCCACGAGGGCCACTTTTTTTTAAATTTATCTTTAACTTTGGATTTAAGGTGGGACCTAGGGTGGGTTTCGAGATAAGGGGAGAGTGAGGATCAGGTAAAAAGGTCTCTTCCCCCCTCCCTTTTCCTTATTCTTTCATCTCATTTGCTTGAGCTTGGAGAAGAGAAGAAAAGAGAGCAAAGGAGATAGCAGATTTGTGAGAGGTTAGAAGAGAGAGAAAAGGAGAGCTTGGAGGAGATAACAAAGGTTGCCATCTACCTCAACTTCTTAAGAGCTAAAGAGGCAAGTGCAAACCCCAACTCCCTCCTTTTCTTGTATTTCTAGTTTGTGGTTCTTTTCCTCTTCTCCTACTCTTTCCCATTCCTTCTTCTTCCTCACTTTATTACAAGTTGTCCATCTAAGCTCTAAGAAAAATGGTGTTCATTTGGTTTAGCATTCCATTTTTGGTTTTTGTGGTGTTGGTGGGGGGAAGGCATCAAAGGGAAGAAATGAAAGAAGAGAATAGTGGTCACATTCATAGTGACCCAATGTATGATGATGAGGAAGGTTTTGAAGGAGAAACAGATGAAGGGCAATAAAATGCAAAGGGGAAAAGGTTCATTGACACAATGTGGAGATTTGTGACAAAACTTGGGGGAGAAAAGGTGGTGTAACATTTAAATTTATATGCCCTCATGATTTTCATGGCAAAAAACCTTATAGCAGTTCATATAACCCTATGAGGCATCTTTGTGGGGTAATGGAGAATGATGACAATAAGGGTGCCAAAGGGATCTCATTTTTCCCCAAGGGCATCAATGGAACAAAAGCAAAAATACATCAAAGTAGAGGAGGTTACACCAGAAGAACATAGTAAGAAACAAAAACTTAAATTCGATGCAACCTCTAGATTTGGTGGGGTTGGCCACACAGCTTCATCTCCTCTTGGAACTTTTAGAAACTTTTAATTTAGAAGAAAAATAGCATATTTCCTTAATATTGGTGGGAGGGATGATGTGGATCCAAAAGTGTTGTTGTTTTTTGTGCTTGCAGTATGCCATACAATGTGGTTTGCTCCTCCTACCGGCATGATTTTGTTAAGGCTATCAATGAAGCCTCAAAAGGGTACAAGAGCCCAAACTATGAGAAAGCTAAAACTTTGTTATTAGATAGAGGAAAAGCAAAGATTCTTAGAGCTTCAGTTTACAAATGAGTGGACGGATTGTCAAGTATCCATTATATTAGATGGTTGGGCAACTATTAGAAACCAACATTTGATAGATATTCTTGGTGTTTCTGGTAGCAGTGTAGTGTTTCCTGCAATTCATGACTCCTTAATCGTTGCATCTTCTCAAAACATTGCAGATCTCCTATTGAAAACAATTAACGATGTTTAAGCTAGCAGTGTAGTGTTTCTTGCAATTCATGACTCCTTAATCATTGCATCTTCTCAAAACATTGCAAATCTCCTATTGAAAACAAGTAAATTGTAAGGGAGTACGAAAAATCATTGAGCAGAATTATCCACACATCTTTTGGTCCAAGTGCTTGGTGCACACATTGAACATTTTGATGCATGATATTGTCAAGCATAGAGAATGAGAATGGATTAATTGGTTATACAAGAGAGGGAAGCAACTCTTTAAATTTGTCACAAGGCATACAAGGATCAATTACTTTTATGGCACTTACTCTAAGTTGTAGTTGCTTAAGATTGCAAAAACTAGATTTGCAAGCTATTACCTCACCTTTAGGTGCCTAATGAAGATGAGACAAGCTTTGGGTGATATGGAGATGAGTGATACATGGGATGACATCAGCATTGACAGATATGGTGCCAATTAGTAAAGGACAATGTCCTTGAAATCATTTTTGGTCACAGGTTAGATATGTTTTGCAATTCACCAAGCCAATTTATCACATGATCAAGTTTGCAAATTCAGATCGGCCAATAATTAGGGGGAAATATGAGTAGATGGAGAGCATCTTAGGGCATATTAAAGACATTGTTGAGCCTAGAGATGCCAACTTGTATAATTATATTTGTTTAGAGCTGGAAAAGCAATAGGAAATGCTAAACATTCCACTACATGCCTTAACATTTGTTTTTACACCTAGATACTATCATGTATCATGGTTTTCATCACTGACACTTGGTGGAGGGGACCATGAGAAAACCACACCAATATTTAGAGGTTCAAGTTGGTTATATGAAAGCATTAGATAAATCAATCCCTAATGAGGAGTGTGACACCATAAAGAGAAAGTTAAACAACTACATCCTTTGCACTAATGCCTTTGATACCAACCATGTAGTCAAATATCAAGGGAATTTGTCTTCTCTCAAGTGGTGAAACATGCATGGCGATGCTACTCCACATCTACAATGTTTTGTAGTACGGGTGCTCTCACAGGTGTGAATACTTCTTCCTTGGAGAGGTGTTGGAACACCTATAATTTCATCCATAGTGTCAAAAGAAATAAATTGAATGTAAATCGTGTAGAAATCTTGGTTTATGTTCACTACAACTTGTGATTGTGGTCCCATTGCTATGAGGAGGCAAACACAAATAAAGACTTTATGGTTTGTGACAAAAGTCCATAGGAGGATAACTTTGTTACATTTCCTGCAAAACCTAGCACCTGACACTTAAATTCCTAACATAAAATTTGATCTATCGATTTAAATGCACAGCTAGGTTCCTAACACAATAAAATTCAACAGAAGCAAATATGTCGATCTCAATCACAATGACACAACAGATTTCTACCCAATCAAATCAATTCATCATTAACAATGACTCAGAACCTACTTCAACTCTTGTCCTAGGATAATGGCCCAACTGAGAAAATATTGAATACAAAATAAAACCTAGATCTGATCCAGCACATCTACCCTAGATCGGTGGTCAATCTTCTCCGGAGATCTAGATCTCCAACCTCTCTACACTCCCTTGGACCCAGCACTCTAGATTATCACAGTCCTCCTCCTGAGGCTAGTGTCGCTATATGGTGTGTCTTCTACCTCTCCCTAGCCTTGCTTTTATAACTTTACAGTGAACTAAATTCCTAACCCTAACCCTAATCTCAAAGTGATTAACAGCCAAGATAAGTTTTCGCTTCACTTGAGATCAATGGCTAAGATTGAAACAAAACCACAAAAGTAAATTAATTTACTTTTCCTAAGTTCCTTTTAGCTCAATAAGCTAACATAATAATATGTGATTTTTCCTAAGTTAGACATAGGCTAAGTTACATTAGCAACTTGTTCACACTGGAGCAAATGTTTTAAGGAGAATGTGGGCGACTTTTGCGTGCCTAGACACAAGGCTTGTGTAGAACCTGACTGGGCTACAAAAATAAACACTTTTGCCCCCTGAAACTGTCTTCAATCGTAGACCTATAACTGTTGCCTTCATTGCTCCCTCTAAACTGGAAGACTTCTCTGCCACCTCGTCTAGAAAAATCCTCAAAGTCCAACTTTCCTTAGCGTTGTTCCTAGAAGCATCCTACTCCTAAACATCTTGTAAGGTCATCTCGTACCAAGAGACATTCTTGACATATTTGGAGGAATTTGTCAACTACTCCCTACCTAAACCTAAAGACTGACTAACTCTGAGTTGCTCAACTTTTGGAGCCTACCTCTTCTTGTTCTCTGTCACTACAATGCTTCTTTCCATTGCTCTTGTGCTAAGTCCTCGCACTACTATGGGTTTGTCTCGCTCCTTTGAGACATCCACAAAATATGTTGTCAATCCCCCGTACCCTCTGAGGGTTGACCTTCGCCAATCCTACTAGTTACATCGTTGGTATTGTCCTTCGTACCACGCTCTGCCAGTCGAGTCTTGTTGGCACATCTACTCATAGCCTCTCGTGGCAGATCCCCTGCACAACGACTCTTTGCTACCCACTGCATCCACAATTACTCGATCATGCCCACATGGCATTTTGCCCGCAACATGACCCTCTGCAGCCTAGCTATTGCACCATCATACTAGGGTTGTTTTCTGACCTCCTTTACAACTTTGTTGGCTCTAGCTTCCTAATCTCTTCAGTCTAGCCTAGATAGCTTCTACCAGCACTAACCCTATCATAGCTTTACACATCTGCCACTTGCTCAAGCTCCAACCCCACTGGTCTACAACCACTTTCAATCTTGTCAGATCTGCCACTTCCTACAATTGTGCTCCTTGCTCTGCTCAGTGATTTGGCACACGTCCCGTCTACCTCCTCAATCCACTGTCTGAAAGGAGGGTACTTGTGTGCCTTGAAGTACCTGAGTCAATGCTTGGAGGTCGGTCATTGGCCAATCTACCTACTCTCCTTCACCACATTCATGAGATGGGATTGGGCAGTGTAGGTGCAAGATAGTGTCCATCGCCAATCCCCTAGCGGATCAATGTCGGACAATAGCCTCAGAACAATGAAATAGATTGTGGAAGAGACAGTAGGGGGGAGTCGATGTCAAGAGTAAGAGAACACTCAGCCGAGGGGAAAAGTAGTAAAAGAACGACATTGTTGGAGGAGAACTAGAAGCCTCGCAAAGAAAAAGCGAGGAGCTACTGGAGCTAAAGCATGAACATTGATCAGTGTTGGAGTTGTGGTGGAGTACAGTGCTCAGTGATTTGGAGTGATATTCCTTGTATTGATCTGTTTGAGGCCACGGGGTTGTGTGTCTTAGCCTGAATGGTCAATGTGAAGCTCAAAGGATGACTGAATCACTGTGGTGCTTGTTGTATAGTTGTTAAACCACTTGGACAGGGCAATCTGAGCCACGATGGTGCTTGTTAGATAGTTGTTAAATCATCTATATAGTGGATTGCAAACCCTTGCAGTGCTTGCTATGAAAGACAGATGTGAAACCTCCTAAACAATGGATTCAATCTCCTATAACTGAGCGTCAAGCACATGGAGCAGTGTTGGAGTTGAGACTGACCTGTGGGCTCAAAGATTGAGTGTTTTTCCCAGTATGGTTGTGTTGGAACTAGACTATGTTTCCAAGCCTGAGGGGACAATGGGAGGCACAGTGAGTAACTGAATCATTGTAGTGCTTGCTGGGGAGTAGTTAAACCACCTAGAGAGTGGATTCCAGACACCTAATGTGCTTGCTATGAAAAGGTAGTTGTTAAACCACTTGGACAGGGCAATTTGAGCCACTATGGTGCTTGTTGGAGCATTGTTAAACCACCTAGACAGTGGACTACAAACACTAGCAGTGCTTGCTACCAAAAGGCAGCGGCTAAACCATCTAAATAGTGGATTAATCTCCTGGAACTGCGCAACAGCCCATCTAGACCTTGGGTGAAGCCCTGTGATTGAACTCACAGAAGTGAGTCATTGTGGTGCTTATTGCCAAACAACAATTGTTAAACCACCAAGGCAGTGAACTCCAGCTTGTGGGTGTCTACCAAGCTTTGGTGTGAATTTCCCCTAAGCGAGCATCCCCTCATAATATGGATCCAACTCCAAAGTGGTCAGCTATAAGAAAATTGCAGTGCAGCTGGCCTATGTTTGGGTGGAGAGTGGAAGTCCCTCCAGTTTCCAACCATTATAATATATTCAGATAAGTAAAAAGGTTATGTATATTTGAATCTAGGGCTATGGCAGTCCTGTTTGTTAATGATTGTTGTAAGATATTATATGTTCATGTTTGGATGCCTGAGGTTTGTTGTTACAGTCATTGCTAGCTACTGCGTGTGTTGATGATTTCAATTATTGATAACAGCTTGTACTTGTTGCCATACTCATGATCTGTAGGCTATTTTATATGTTATGAGTTGAGCGTATGCATGGATTGTGTTGGCAGATGTTTAACTTATGAATCTTGTGATAAGTCATGGCTTTTTGCACGCTTGCTCTATTACTATAATTGTAGTTTGTAATAATCTTCAATGATCAGCTGTTCATAATATAAAGAGATAGTAGGTAAGTCTACCTGTGAATAGGTCCTAGCCCTATGTGAGTTGTTGAGGGATTCAAGGCTTCTAAGTGTGTAGTTGGCTTTTAGTGGCCCGCTTTATGTAATCTTGGCAGTTGAAACTTCATTTATGGTGGTACACAAGCGAGGCTCCTTAAAGAGAAGGAAAACCCAGTATAGAATGATCCACAAAGCTAGATTGCAGAGTTTTGAGCTACACATGGACGCCCTGAACAAACCAATAGAGAACAGGCTGGAATGGTTGCCCCCCTTTCATTTGTAATTCCGATTCTTTTGCACCTGCTTCGTACAACTTTGATACTATCATATTGTTAGAATTTTACCAAACCCAACACTTGATATTTAACTCCCAGCAATTATAAAATGAACAAATACACAACCATATTCCTAACACACAAAAAAATATAGTTGAAGCAAAAATTCAATCTATATCATATACACATAAACAGATTTCTACTCAATTAACGGTTCTTCATTAATAAATTAGTCGCAGGACTTACTTGGGCTCCTATCCTGGGATAATCGCTCAACTAAAAAAATACAAATTACAAAAATTGATCTCTAACCCCTTTGCACTCTCTCGGACCTAGTACATGCTCATTGAGAATCCTCTCTCAATCTTGTGTTGTTGTTGTGTCTCATCTCCTAACCTTAGCCTTGCTTTAATAGCTTTACATAAAGCCAAAACCCTAATCCTAACCCTAACCCTAATCTCAAAGTGATGGACGGTCGAGATTAGATCTCGTCTCACTTAAGATCGACAACCAAGGTTAAAACTTAATCACTAAAGTAAATAATTTACTTTATCTAAGTTTTTATTTTTGCTCAACAAGCCAACATATAATTATGTGCATTTTCCTAAATTAAACTTAGGCTAAGTTACATCAGCAAATAATCTAAGATGAAATGTGGGCGACTTTACACGCTTAGGCATAAGGCTTATTCAGAAGTGCCTCCTTCCGTGTGAAGAAACTCCTCCACCTGGATTTATCTCCAAACCAATCTTAGTATTTGTAGTTGCTCCCTCTGACTCTGAAGCTTATCATGCTACCTGACCTAAAACATGAGATAAGAACTTGTCACATCCAACCACGCTCCAAGGGTCCTACTCCTGAACATCCATCCATGTCATGTCATACCGAGTCTCCTGACAATACCTGAAGAATCACTCTTCTTGCCACTTGTTCCCTCTCAATAACTGACACCGATCTTGTATCCAAGATCCCATTGCATACACCCACAGGTTGTCCCAACACCCTGTATGCCAGCCCTTGTCCAATGCCAAGCACTACAACTGCAACCAAGGTCACTCCCTCTAAATATAGCACTTATCCATCCCAAAAGAAACTTTATATCCATCATCCTCCAAGGTTGATTCAGAGAGTACATGTACCATCAGCCCTCGAACAGATAACATCCCTATCATCTTTAGAAATCCTCCTAACTCTAGCTGGAATCTGACACATCTAACCCCCTTCACTACATGCATGGTACTAGTCCCACTAAATACACTACAATCTAAGCCTGTCTCTAAAATACTGTAGAACATTGACCTCATTCTTGCATGTGACTGGATGCTCTACTGTCCACTAGCCTCAATCCTATGCGAAGTTCTTTTAACATGGTTGTGGGTCTATCTCAATCCTTTGAGACACCCATGAATTCTATGCGATCCCCCAATTAGTATGGTCTCATCTCTCCTTTTGAGAGCTGACCTCCACCAATCCTGTTGGCTACTAATACTGTCCTTTGTACCTGTCATTGGCTATTACCAGCTCTACCAGCAATTGTTGGCGCATGCCTGTCGCGATAGATCCCCTGCCCAGAGACTCCTGTTGGCCACTGCATCTTGTTGTTTCTTCAATCATGCCCAACGTGGCACCCTTCCTGCGGCACGATCCCCTGCAACCATCCTTGGCTACTCTGACTAGCCTGTAGCTAGTTCTCGCCTTCAGTAGTGAGCCTTCGTGTCAATCCCTTATGCCCATCCCACCCTTGACTAGTTTTTGCAACGAACCAGCTCCTACTAAAGCCCTGAGGCCTCTCAGGTACCACTCACACATAGTCTGACACCCACTTCTATGTTGCCCTGATATTCTAGGTATGGATCCCTCTTCACCTACCGAAGGTGAAAACATTGTCGTTGGCAAGCTATGGTGGCTATGCCCACCACCCTGTTGCGCCCAACTGTGCTTGACCCTTCCATAACAAAGTTTTCAGCCCAATCGTGCTCTCAAGCTTTCAATTAGAGCCAATTTCTCCTCTTGCTCTCAATGAGTGTCTTCTTTGCCATAGTATCCAAAGCTACATGCTTATTCTATAGGCCGTGTAATTATTTTGCACACTGGTTTGTTGGCAGTTGTTTTTGCTCAGCCCCGCCATTGAGCTCTATCGTGTTGCTCTCCCTTCTCGCGGGTGGCTGAGTTAATGTGCATTCCGTCGGTCTATCTGCAACTTAACCATCCTCATGCAACACTGCCAAACCTGCAATTGGCCCTATTATCAACCCGAACTATTACTATGTGATTGGACTACTTTAGCAGTATTCCTCTATCGACCTACTATGGCCAATCTCCATCGCTTATACGTGATTGGCCTCTCGACATGCGCAAATTGTATGTGCCCAATGCCTTCGCTACCAATCTCCTTGTCACTGTGCAAGTGCCATTGTTGCGGTTGGTCGATCAGCTAGTCGTCTTAGCAGTTTCCCAAGTGGCAATGGGTGCCTTGGTCAGCAACAAGTTGGCTTGCCTTTCAACCACCTACCATAACCCCACCTTTGTCCACCCCTTTTTTTTTGCTTTTAAGAGAAAACAAAAAAAACAAGCCTAATCAAAAGATTATTTGGCCCGAATAAAAAATTACTTTCGGCACCTTTAAAAAAAACTTTGTTTTGTATGATCCCAACCAACCTAGCTCTGGCAATTCAATACAAACCCAGCACTCGTGATTCCAAGATCAATTCAAAGTTGGGGCTCTAATACCATTTTAGAATTTTGCCGAACCCAACACCCATTTTTTAGTTCCCAGCAATTATTAATTGAACAAATACACGGCCAAATTCCTAACACAAAAAACATAGCGAAAGCAAAAACTTGATCTAAATCACATACATATAAACAAATTTCTGCCCAATCAATAGTTCATTAATAAAATAATCACAAAACTTACTTTTGCTCCCATTTTGAGATAATTGCCAACTGAGAATATATAGATTACAAAAGTTGATCTCCAACCCCTCTGAACTCTCTCGGACCTAACACACACTCACTGAAAAACCTCTCTCAATCTTGTGTTGTTGTTGTGTCTCATCTCCTCACCTTATCCTTGCTTTTATAACTTTACATTGAGCCAAAACCCTAATCCTAACCCTAATCTAAAAGTGATGGATGGTCGAGATTAGATCTTGCCTCACTTGAGATCGACGGCTAAGATTAAACCTTAATCACTAAAGTAAATAATTTACTTTATCTAAGTTTATATTTATGTGTTTTCCTAAGTTAAACTTAGGCTAAATTACATTAACAAATAATCTAAGGTGAAATGTGGGCGACTTCAGCATGCCTAGACACAAAGCATGTGCAAAAGTACTTGCCAAAGCTACAAACTTCAAAACATATATCTCTTTTTATGTTGGTTACATCTAATGATTAGCTTACTTAAATAATTATCAATGCTACACTTTTTCTTTAGCTTCTTTTATCTTGCTTTGGGCATTACCTAGGAGTTGCTTTTGCACTCCCAAATTATACACACACTAGATGTGTTTTTTAATCTCATTGACCTACTTTTGTGATCCATCTATTTTATCTTATATGATATACAATTCCACTACGCCTTTTTAATATAAATTTTACCCATTATTGTGAGAAACAACCCAAAACAAAATTAATACCACATGAGTGAACCCATAGATTATGTAGATTTTTACTTGTAGATTCAAACTACTTATGTAATATGCTAGAATAAAAGACTTGAATCTACTCTACTCATTAGCGAAAACAAAAATTGATAGATGAAAACACTAAGCAGAAAAGGAAGAATTTCAATCGCACATAACATAATATTTTTCTAAGGAAATCAACTGCTCAAAACCCCGACTATCTATAGTGTATTAATCAGAAGATCTGAGAAGAAAATACAATGTCTGTTCAACTAGAACAATTCTTGCACAAGTACAATCTATCTCTTTACTTCACAAACCAGCTCAAGCCAACACTTAGCCAAATCTACTGCTTGCCAAGCCCCTACTTCCTTGCGCACACAAGCTCCATGCACAAACTCATGCTTCCTATTGCTTGGTCTCACCAACTCATGCTCACCAAACCAATAATTAAACTTGTGCCTTCATTCCTCCTTTTAAAGGCAATTTCTCTAATTAAGGAATGATTTATTTTAGGCCTTTTCTTATTGCATGCACCATCTGTACAGCTCGAAAAATTATACAACTAATAGTACATTGTCCCTGAACTCTAATCTCTACTAGGTCTTCCTTTGAACTGACATGCATGAGTTATTTTGAGTAATTTATCAGTTATCTGATTGATCACTCCATGTGAATTAAATCCAATTTAATTCACTTGAACACTCACTAGTTCCTCCAACAGTTAGAACTAGTTTAACTGAATTTAAATCAGTTAAACTGAATTAAATTATTAAAACTCGATAATAACTCAACCTAGACCCCCAAAATTTAGGGATCACTCTACATGACTCTAAATAGACTTCCAACTAGAATTTACTGAGCCAGCTAAGTCAACTTAACTTAATTAATTGCTACAAGTTGTTATGAAAATAGAATTATAATTTAATTCCTAATTTAATTCAAGGACAAATTAAATTAGAATTTCTAGATACCATTTTTAACATTTCTTGTTGCTATTTTCAACACTCCCTCTCAACAAGAAAGGAATTCAACTCTATCTCGATTTGGTACCTTTAAAATGTTCTGCATGCAACACTTCTCTCTCGTGTTGTTGCTACTGCAGCTTTTGAAACTGAAAAAAGCATTCAAACTGAATCAGTTTGATGCATCTGTCACCAAAGTCTCCGACTGCTACTAGCCACTGCACTGTCTACTGAAACTCTACGTTGTTGCTGACTCTGCACTGCTGCCAACTCTGCTCTGCGCTCCCCAGTATCTAACTCCTACTAGTCTCTGCGTCTATCACTCTGAAATCTGACTGCATCAACCACCACTGATCCATCCTACTACTGTGTACTATGGGCTCATGTAGCAAGGTATGACCCATGAGACAAAACACCTCAATGGATCCTGCCCAAATTTCTGCACTCTTGGGACTATTACATCACATCGACCCACTTCTCACCTGGAAGTATGGATGCATGTGCTCCCTCTGCCCACTTGACTCTAAATTTACCCCTACTAGAGGTCTCTACTTCAGTGGATGTCTCCACTCAGTCTCCTCTCTGCTTTTCTAATTGCGGCTGCTCCACAACTTTCTGAGGCTGCATGTTGAGAAGTAATTCATGCTCCCTCTCAACCACCAAGTCTCTAACCTTTGTCTTGCTCCTCAAAGCTTTGCATACATCTTCGACCTTGAGAGCATACAGGTTCTTGATTCACACACCAATTTGTTTCATCTGTCCTGTGGCGATATGTCTAAGGAAAACCTTCCCTTTGCTAAATATCACATCGTCTGGGCACTCTGGAAACTCAAATCCGCGTTGTAACTATCTCGTCGTCACAAAATTTTTTGAAAAAAGAGTTGATTTTAAATCGGCGATATCTCCCTCATCTGAACAACGATTTGTCCGATTTTTTTTTTTTTTAATTTGAGTATTTTTCACAAAGAATCCATATCTTCTATTTGTTTTTGAAAAAATTTACAAAATTTTCAAATCTGCTCTGCAAACTATCTACCCAAAAAACAATTTGCTCTAATACCATGTAGATTTTTACTTGTAGATTCAAACTGCTTATATAATATGCTAGAACAAAGGACTTGAATCTACTCTACTCATTAGCATAAACAAAAATTGATCTATGAAAATAAAGCAGAAAAGGAAGAATTTCAATCGCAAATAACACAATATTTTTCTGGGGAAAACAACTGCTCAAAACCTTGACTATCTATATTGCAATAACCAGAAGATCTGAGAAGAAAATACAATGCTTGTTCAACCCAAACAATTCATGCACAAGTACAATCTATCTCTCCTCTTCACAAACCAACTCAAGTCAACACTTAGACAAATATGTTGCCTGCCAAGCCCCTACTTCCTTGCGCACACAAGCTCCACGCACAAACTTGTGCTTCCTATTGCTTGATCTCACCAACTCGTGCTCACCAAAACAATAATTAAATTTGTGCTTTCATTCCTCCTTTTAAAGGCAATTTCTCTAATTAAAGAATTATTTATTTTAAGTCTTTTTCTCATTGCATGCACCATCTGTACAACTCGAAAAATTATACAACTGATAGTACACTATCCCTGAACTCTAATCTCAACTGAGTGTTCCTCTGAACTGACATGCATGAGTTATTTTGAATGATTTATCAAGTATCTAATTGATCACTCCATGTAAATTAAATCCAATTTAATTCACTTGACCACTCACTAATTCCTCCAACCGTTCGAACTAGTTTAACTGAATTTAACTCAATTAAACTGAATTAAATAATTACTACTCAATAATAACTCAACCTAAGCCCCTAAAATTTAGGGATCACTTTACATGACTTTAGATAGACTTCCAACTCAAATTTACTAAGCCAACTAAGTCAACTTAACTTAGTTAACTACTACAAACTCCTATGAAAATAGAATTACAATTTAATTCCTAATTTAATTCAAGGACAAATAAAATTAGAATTTCTAAATGCTATTTTTAACATTTCTTGTTGCTATTTTCAATAGATTAAAAGAGTAAATAATTCCCAATCTTGATGACTTATTAGAGTAACAGACAAGAATACATCAAGTTCTTCTACCCATTCCCCAATGGTTACAACCAATTTAAACTTAATTTTATATTTCCAATCTTTCAAAAAAAATTGTATCTTTCCAACCCAAAACATTTCCTAAAGCCACCAACAAAAACACCTACCTTTCCTAATCTGGTAGCTAAAATCACAATCCCCAGCATATGCTTTTTGAAATAATGAACACTACAAAAATAAAATGCAATTAGTAGACTCTCTCTTAACTACAATACATGGTACACATGAAATACACAATAAGTTAAAAGAAACGCACCTCTGCAATGCCTGCTTCCGCCAAAGACAGCTCTGAGTGCGTATCCGAGAAAGGGAGAAGGGACGTCGGGACCGAAAGTCTGCGACGGGGAAGAAGCAAGCGCATGGTGTCTGGTGCAACATTTGTCAACTCTTTAAGTTTGATGCCCAATTCTCCAATGGTGGATCCTGCCTTCTCTACCAGCTCCAGTGTCTTTCCCCTCCATATGATAGATATCTTGATTTCGTTCTGTGCCTCTTTCTCCATCAATTACACCCCAGTACACACAAGAACAACGACTTCTCTTTTGTAGAACAACTGTAGGTACACAGAACGAGAGAAACCATAAGAGAGATATGGAAATTGGACAAGAATGTCATCTCAGGAGTCATTTGATTCAAAATTGAAAACTGATAAAAACCCAGAAAATTTAACCCCGATCATAGAAAATTTCAAGGGTTAATATGGGCCATAGAAAATTTCTATAATATCAAAGTCAAACAAGTATTCACCCAAAATTCTATGGCATCCTTATATTTTAAAGAAATAATCATCCGCAATTCTATAGAATCAATAATTTTCTGGATTAGAAAAAACAAAAAACAGAAAATAGCCAATTTTTCATATAAGATATTAGATGAAATCCATCGTCCTTTTAAAAAACCTTGCAGAATTCTCACCAAATTTCAGAATCATAGGCCAAGGTTTCTATATTAACAAGAAAACAATTGTTCGTCCAAATCCTCAAATATTGTGTTATTTAAGAGGGAAAGAGAGATGATTAAATTGGCGATGGCAAAAAAGAATGCAATGCTTTGCAACAGCAAACACCATTTATTCTCTGTTAGAATTTAAACCCCAAATTACTAGAAATTTGGACACCGCTGAAAGCCGATCGAACATAGCTATTCAGCAACCAAATTCTTAGAAAAAACGGCTACAAAATCCAGAGCATACGAAACATATCTGAAGTTAATGGGGATCAAAGATACCTGGCAGCTCTCGCAGCTGATAATTGAGAAAATGAAATAGAACACGTTGCCAGTGCGATTAACATCTAGACATATTATATAGAGAAGTGGGTATGGCATTCAGGTATATTCTGTTCTGGACCCCGGTACAGACGGTCCCACCCGACGCATCCCCTAAGTTGATTCTTATAATTATTATCATAATTTTTATGGTTAAAAAATAATTACCATAATTATTAGTGGAAAAATACATAATTACCATAATTATAATATTTTAAGCTTTTATTATTATTTAATTAAAGTTTTATATTAATAATTTGTCATGCTTCGCTCACTTAATCAATTTGATTGTATGTAGTTCGCCCAATGTCTACATTTGGCCTATATACAAAAATTTATAAAAATAATATAGATATACTATTTTTATTTTTAATTAACTATAAAATATTTAATTTCTAAGTGGGTGTTTTAAAATGGATTTTGGATAGACTCTTAAGTCTAAGTGTTTTTCACTGAGGAAAATAAAAGTTTAAGAAAGTTCCTGGAAATAGCTCCATTGCAGAGATCTTTTCTTTCTGGATTTGTTGCAATTTGAATGGACAAAAATGGACTTAGGATGCAGAAGTTATCACAGAAATAAGATGCCCTATGTTCATTAGAAAAAAGAGGAAAATCCTCTAAAATTGGCAAAAAACCCTCATAAAGGGAAATCACATCGGGAAAAGGCAAAAGATCGGACTTAAGCGGAGGCGGAAGAAACCCCGATCCGCTGACCCGATGTATCGGATCGGAGGCAGACACATATGCGATATCGGAACCCTGGATCTGGCGATTACGATCATGCGATACGCCGATCGTTGATGATTGGATCGGTGATGCACAGAACCCCGAGCCAAACGACATTACGATCGCCAAAATCGGCAGATCGCCGATGGCAAGGGACTTAAGGCGGGACCCCGAGCCGAGCGACATTGCGGCGATCGGCGATCGACGACCCCCGATGCCGATAAAAAGGTCGGACCCGATGAGATTTGAAAGCCCGATTGTATAAAATTTAAAATCCAGAAATTCAGATTTCCTGTGTATTAATGCTTTCAGTGTAAAACCCGAAATACAAAGGAAAACACCCGAAGGCTATAAAACGGACCCGAAGGGGAATTCTAAGCCCGATTGCATAGAAATTAAGTTCCGTAAAGGTGGGTTTCGAGCTGGCCTCAAGCGGTAAATGATTTTGGGCTAGCTCCGCCCGATCCCACACAATGAACGGCGTGTGGCTTGACGGAGGAACAGGGAAACTGTCTTTTCGAGCAGATAACCTCCATACTTCTAAGCCACCCGAAAATGCATGATGACCATTGGATCTCAGATCTCGTAGATCAACGGTGGAGAGCGCAATAGCTACCAAAGGTAGATCCGAATGGATTATAAGGCCGATTTAATGATATTTCAGGTCCGATAAATGGCAGATTGGCGGACTTTCTCATGTTTTACAGTGTTTCTATGTGTAAACAGGGAACGACTATTTTTGGGGATTTCAAGCGTCGATGGTTCCTTCCGTCACAAAATAGGTGGCCACCATCCCTGAAGGTGTTTAGCAATGATTGCTAACACTCAGAGGGGGATTTGAGCGGATAGAGGCTGGAGCCAGAGAGCCTAGAAGAGGAAACGAACGGACATCGCCGATTGGCTTAAGAGCCATAAAATGACAAAGATGAGGGGCGTGCTGAGACAGGAGCGCAAAAAGCTAAGCCAAAGCAGGAAGTTAAGGCGAAAGAGAGCAGCGCAGAAAGGGAAGGCAAAAAGAACGCAGAGCTAATGCGCAGAGCAGCTGAGTGGAGTCACTTGGAAGTCAAGTGAAAAGCCCGAGCACTGTCATTTGCAGAGAGCTAGAGCCAAAACCGAGAGCCAAAGTGAGAGTCGAGGAACAAAAAGCCGAGAGCTTCAAAGCCAGGGAGAGATGGTGTTCTAAGCCCATTGTTCCTGTGTAAAACAATGGAGTTGAGCCAAAAGCTTGTAAAAGGACTTTGCCATAATCCCAAAGAGCCTAGTCGAGTTGACTAAAGCTCAAGGAGATGTAGCCCAAGAGTTTTGGGTGAACTCCACATTAATTTGTTGTCTTATGTGTGATGCTTATTGCTGCATTCTTCACTATTATTTGCTTTATATCAGTTTAAGCAAATCAATTTACAGCACTTGAACAGTTTAAAACAAACATAAGCATACACCCATATTTTCAAGCACATATTTAATTCCGCACAGGTTAATCATTAAGACTTGGGAATATTTAAGCTTTGGAAGTGGGAGAGGTTCTTGTAAGTTAGACAAGAAGCCTAAGTGCCCCATTTTCAGATCAAGTGGTATCAGAGCGTAAGATTGGTTAACCCCACCTTCAAGGAGGCTATATCAGAATGTTCGATTGGCAAAGCAAAGATTGTTTGCCTGAAAGGCGTTTGGGTAGTTAAGGATTGATTGTCTGATTGATGGTATGTTCGTTTACAGACTGACTATTGTTTGAGTTTGCAGAGGTGAAGGGAAAGTTGTTGATAGCTTAGTCCAAGAAGGACAAGAAGCAAGAAGGATTGAAGGCATTCTTCTATCCCAAAGTACCTCAAAGCAATCCTTGAAGCACAAGAGGTTTGTTGCAAAAGGTTGCTTAAATAAATCTCTTTATTGGTCTTGTTTGAAGTTCTTTTGTTCATTGGCATAATGACAACTTCTACAAGTGTATCCTCAAATTCCTCCTTCATCACAAGACTCTATGATGGAGACTTGAAGCAAGACTTGTTCATCATGATGGACAAGTTGAGAGAAATGTATGAGGATGGAAGGAAGAGCAGCATACTTAAAGCGCAACTGAATTCCCTGAAGGAAGAGAAGAAGTTCCTTTCTGACAAACTGCAGGAAATGGAGAGGAAACTTCATATTGCAAATATGAACCTGAAGAGGATGCATGAGTTGGAGTCACAGCTCTTTGTTGCCCAAGAAGCCTTAGTCAAGTATCAGCTTGAAGAAGAGGTAAACCATTCCAGTTTGTCTTCAAATTCTTCTAAGAATGCTTATATTGGTTCTTTTGAAAAACATACTAGAGGCATAGGTTCCAAGCTAATGTCCAAGATGGGCTATGAAGGAAAGGGCTTGGGAAAGCATGCACAAGGTATTGTTGAACCAATAATGGTTGAGGAAAGGCCTAAGTATTTGGGTCTTGGCTATGGACAGTCTTATGGAGAGAATTCCAAAGCTGCCATGAAGGCCATCAAAACAGCTCCAAGAAGAAGTTGCATTGCAGAGTGTGAAGATTGTGTTCAGGAGGAATGCAATAGCTTGAAACATCACTTGCAGGATGCAGGTGTTCAGAAGCACACACTTGAACTAGAGAGTTGTGGAAACTCCAACAGCCTTGAAGAGATTGATGGTGTTCCAAAGGGAGCCACTTCTTCATTTGCTTCACCTCCTCATGAAGGCAATAAAGGTGAAAGAGGCAGGTATAAATCTAGTTCTAATCATATTCCTTTTGATTTTGCGAAGCATGGTAAATTTCCACATAAGCATGGGAAAAGAATTGCATATTCCTTTTGTGGTTTGGATAACCAACATGTTTCTAGATGTTGGAAGAGAATGACCACATACAGGAAATTTTTGAAGGAAAAGAAGTAAAAAGCCAAAGGTCCATTGGACAAGGAAAATCATGCTGCCAAGAGGATGCACATGTGTTGCACTTACTGCCATAAGCAAGGGCATCTTGCTGAAAGGTGTTGGACTCTAAATCCAACAATGCTTCCACAAAAGCCGAAGAAAGTGGAAAGAGAAGATGGCAGAAATGGAAATGAAGTTTCCATGGATGATGTGCTTCAGAATGATTCACATGTTGATGTTGATATGTAGACAAAGGAAAAACCTTTGAACTAGATTGGTAAGAAATGGTTAGAGTTTTGTTCCAATTAAGGATTGCATGTCTATTGATGCATCTATTTGCATTTCTTGTTGATGAGATGCAAGTTGCAGGTTTCTACCAAGAAGGTGAATGGAGAAGTTGAGTAGGAGGCTCACTTTATGGATGCAACATTATATTTCATTTCAGCTTCGAAAGTACAGTGTGCTTAAGCGAAAGTTGAAGGATGAAATGCATACATGAGCATAAGATGCATGAATACAGGGATGTTGTTGTTTTCCTTGTATTTGAACATGTATGTGTAATTAACTTGAAGGGTTGATTGCTTTAAACATGCATGTAATGTTGACTTGGAAGAAGTTACTTTGTCTCCAAGATGGAGATAATAATGAAGTGTTCCATCTTCTGAAAAAAAGTCATAATGGTCTTTTTCTACATGCTTGACTTGAAGGGTCATTTGTTTTAAAGGCATGTTTTGTGGGCTTGTTGGCTAGTCCATCATTTGTATGCATATGTAAGACATGGAGGTGTTCACAAGATGTGAAATCTATTTCTTTGTTGAAGCAGGAGTTTAGTCCATCCAGTTGTTGTCTATATTTATGTTGTTGTTAACAATTGTTGTTGATAGCTTTCCAAACAGGTACAAATGAGAATTTTGTGGAGCAGGTGTAATTCACATTTGTTTGAGCCACCTTGGATCAATGATCAAGGCAAAGAAGTTCAAACTACCTTCTGTGACCATCTAAGCAGGAGTTATGCAGGAAGGCAAAGAAGAAGGCAATTCTTCCTAGAAGGACCAGCGTATCCAAGAAAGAAAGTGGTCAAAGGATTTGGTTCAAAGGCACTATGCAAGGCAAGTGTATGTAGGCTAGAAGAAGAGGGTAATGTTACTCTCAGGTATTGTTCAGATTAGTATATCAGTCTTTTGGAGACCAAAAGTTCTTTTAATGGGAAGGTGTGATCCAAAATGGATTTTGGATAGACTCCTAACTCTAAGTGTTCCTCACTGAGGAAAATGAAAGTCCAAGGAAATTCCTAGAAATAGCCCCATTGAAAAGATCATTTCCTTCTGGATTTGTTGCAACTTGAATGGGCAAAAATGGATTTAGAATGCAGAAGTTATCGCAGAAAGAAAATGCCTTATGTTCTTTAGAAAAAGAGGAAAAATCTTCTAAAATTGGCAAAAAAAAAACCCTCATAAAGGGAAATCGCATCAGGAAAAGGCAAAAAACCAAACTTAAGCGGAGGCGGAAGAAACCCCAATCCGTTGACCCGATGTATCGAATCGGAGACAGACACATATGCAATATCGAGATCCTAGATCTGGCGAATGTGATCATGCGATACGCCGATCGTCGATGATCAGATTGGGAATCGGCATCGGCGATGCATAGAACCTCGGGCTGAGCGACATTGCGATCGCCGAAATCGGCAGATCGATGATGGCAGGGGACTTAAGGCGAGAGCCCGGGCCGAGCGACATTGCGATTGACGACCCCTGATGCCGATAAAAAGGCCGGATCCAATGAGATTTCAAAGCCCGATTGTATAAAATTTGCAATCTGGAAATTCAGATTTTCTATGTATTAATGTTTTTAAGTGTAAAACCCGAAATACAAAGGAAAACACCCGAAGGCGATAAAATGGACCCGAAGGGGAATTCTAAGCCTGATTGCATAGAAATTGAGTTTCGTAAAGGTGGGTTTTGGGCGGGCCTCAAGCGGTAAATGGTTTTGGGTTGGTTTTGCTCAATCCCACACAATGAACAATGCGTGGCTTGATGAAGGAACAAGGAAACTGCCTTTTTGGGCGGGTAACCTCTGTACTCCTAAGCCGCTCGAAATGCATGATGACCGTTGGATTAGAGATCTTGTAGATCGACGGTGGAGAGCGCAATAGCAGCCAAAGGCGAATCCGAAGGGATTATAAGGCGGATTTAATGATATTTCAGGTCCGATAAACAGTAGATTGATGGACTTTCCCGTGTTTTACAGTGTTTCTTTGTGTAAACAGGGAATGACTGTTTCTGGGGGTTTCAAGCGCCAATGGTTCCTTCTGTCACAAAACAGGTGGCCACCATCCCTGAAGGCGTTTAACAATGATTGCTAATGCTCAGATGGGGATTTGAGCGGACAGAGGCCGAGAGCCAGAGAGCCCAGAAGAGGAAACGAACGGACATCACCGATTGGCTTAAGAGCCACAAAATGACAGAGACAGGGGGGTGCTGAGACAGGAGTGCAGAAAGCTGAGCCAAAGCAGGAAGTTAAAGCGAAAGAGAGCAGCGCAGAAAGGGAAGGCAAAAAGAACGCAGAGCAACCGAGTGGATTCACTTGGAAGTCAAGTGAAAAGCCCAAGAGCTGTCATTTGCAGAGAGCCAACTAGGGCCGAGAGCTAGAGCGAGAACCAAGGGCCTGAAATCCGAGGGCTTCAGAGCTAAGGAGAGATGGTGTTCTGAGCCCATTGTTCCTGTGTAAAACAATGGAGTTGAGCCAAGAGCTTGCAAAAGGACTTGGCCATAAACCCAGAGAGCCTAGTCGAGTTGACTAGAGCTCAAGGAGATGTAGCCCAAGAGTTTTGGGTGAACTCCACATTAATTGGTTGTCTTATGTGTGATGCTTGTTGTTGCATTGTTCACTACTATTTGTTTTATATCAGTTTAAGCAAATCGATTTACAACACCTGAACAATTTAAAACAAACATACACATACACCGGTATTTTCAAGCACATATTTAATTCCGCACAGGTTAATTATTAAGACTTGGGAATATTTAATCTTTGGAAGTGGGAGAGGTTCTTGTAAGTTAGACAAGAAGCCTAAGTGCCCCATTTTCAGATTAGTGGGGGTGATAATTATACACATAATATCTTAGGATGATAGGGAAAAGATATTGGGTGTTAATTATACACATAATCTCTATGATGATAGGGAGAACATATTTGGTATTAAATATACATATAATCTCTTAGGATGACAGGGAGAACATATTTGGTGTTTCAATGGATTAAGAATGTATGTTTTAATTAGTATGTTGGTAAAAGAAAGTTGCATGTCATAATGAATACTTGTAGAATAGATTAAAAGTAGTAATTTTAATATGGAGAAGATATTTGGTATTTTAATGGATTAAGAATGTATAGTTTAAGTAGTATGTTGGTAAAGGAAAGTTGTGTGTCATAATGAATAGGTGTAGAATAGATTAAAAGTAGTAATTTTAATATGGAGAAAATATTTGGTATTTCAAGGGATTAAGAGTGTATAGTTTAAGTAGTATGTTGGTAAAGGAAAGTTGTGTGTTATAATGAATAGGTGTAAGAATAGATTAAATTTCAAATACTTAGTATTTCTAATTTGATTGTAGACTTTCTATTTGTTCCATTGTATCAAATCATCATTAGTGATAAGTTTGCATTGTCAGGTTATGATGGTTTATCACTTCAAGCTATACAGGGTAGAGAAATAGCTTCAAAGAATATCCTCCATATTTAATTGATGTAAATCTCTTTAGCGACCGGAATTATCCAAGATATTTTACTTCTGTGATGTTAGGAGAATTACATGTAAAAAAAAAATGAAAAGCCACATGTGCATGTTGTAAAGAAGATGAAACATAACAACAACCATCAAATCACAGGACACAAACACATTGATAATGAATTTCATCTAGTGTGGGTTACATCTTTGGGCTCTGGTGTCAAGAGTGGGGAGGTCGCTTCATTAAATGTTGCAAATGATGATGACGTACATGGTATGTTCTTTGTCATTACAAGGATAAATACCATCAACCAGAGTGGCATGTCTTTCCACGAGACGTTCTCAGGAACTCTCACTCAAATAGGCATTCCTTCAGCATGACAAGCTAATAAAATCTCACATGATGTGGCATACAAGTATCCTTAAACATAATGGAATTAAGGATCTCAACAACAAAATCATCAACTCAACAAAACAAAACAAAAACATGGCATCACTGCATCATTTACCCCCACTTTAGGGGATGGCCAAAAAATGCAATGCTCAGCTGACAAAATGGACGGCACCGTTGAATTTCTGGCGTGAAATCGTGTTAAACGACTATAATTTTGCCCCTTTCTAACATCGTCATTATGGACCCTAAGGAATCTTGAATATTTCACCAAAGGTTCCTTCATGAAGATGACCGACAAATCCACTGCTCAGATGATGACTTTGAGCACACCATTGCGCCCCTACGAAATTCTGTGAAAAATGACTAGCCCCTACGAAATTATGTGAAAAATGACTATGTTATTGGTATCATTTTGCCTCATTCAAAAATTAGCCCCCAAGGGAATCTTTTAGATTCCTCAAGATTCTACCAAGATTCCTCGCTGCTAGATGCCTAAAATTATGTTCCTCATATGGGGAAATAGACCACACGGTTGGACTCTTGGCAAGAAAATGCGAAAAAATGACTATCAACTTATTAAATTCTAACACTAACACCTCTAGCCTTCTAAGGGAATCTTTTTAGCAACTTGTGGATTCCTTGCTCATGGTTCCACTATCTCCTCCACTCAGGGTTTCGTCGTCCTCCGCCGCTCTCTCACCGGTCTAATGAATTGAATGGCTCATTAATAAGTTTTTGGGCAAACCTTACAACGATGATTTGTTGGCTCATTGGTAAGTCGTGCTGAGTATAATGGAGGCAAATCAGGTTCAAAACCGCCCCACTCCATTTTTAAACAACAATTAATATATAATTTGGCAAACGTTTGTTGCAATGTTTTGGAGTGTTGAACATAGCGTTAACATTTCGTGTTGATCGTTTGGCAGAGTGCACATATGGCGCGACCGAGTGTTATTTGAAGTGTTGGCAGTTACCATGAATTGTGTTGTCGTTACATTAATGTCGTGTTATATCATTTGATGGTAGCTTGACGGAATGTGGTATGATGCAGTTGACATAAAATAGTGGCGGTTACCGTTGGAACAACGGTTAACAATATATGTGGTGGGTTATACGTTTGTTGCTTGTGTTATGTGGTAGCATATTGTTTTGGGGCCACCCGCTGGGGGCCGACCCATGTGGGACAGGCAGGTTCAACCCCCACCAGCACCCCATCCACGCGTCACCATTATATATGGTGGTTGGTCCGCAGTTGCAAGGTTATTACAAATATTAAATTAAATTAATTAAATCATGAGAATTCCTCAAACTAAGGAGTCTAGTTTTGGATGAGAGATTCTCTCCAACTAGCTCTCCTAAATTAGTGTGTAAGTTGAGAAATTGTCTCAACCAAGATAGACGCACTATCTTAAGGCCAAGTGCTCATGTATTTAAATGTATTATTAAATTATTTGAATAAGTGAGAATTACATGAGTATGAGAGACCACATGATGGCTCTTTAACTTTTCCGCATTATTCTGTGAGCTAATTTGTTGTGCATATGATTTTATGGTTGTGTGATTTTCCTTCATGTGGTATCAGAGCTACTGTTTTTTTTTTCAGATGTTACTTTCTTGTAGATCCGAGCTTTGGTTGTGAGCTACACTTCACATCAGTGAACCCATTCAGGTTTTGTTTTTTAGAATAGTTACCCAAGCCCGCACATTGCCCTAGAGGATGCTGGTCGTGGCAGCACTGAGGGCCATTATGAAACTTTGTTGTGTTGTTGTCGTGGTGCATCTCTGATTCTATTCATAGATAGAGTGCTCCTCCACTGGTTCTCTCGACATTTGGAATGGAATGGATCAGGCGCTTACAATGTTGAGTCGTCGACAAAGAGGGCGTAGAATGCAAACTTTGAACTTCAAATCATACTTTTCATGCACTTCCTGTGTTTTCTTGGCTTCACAAAACAGTTATGTTTGGTCTAACATATTTATTTATGGCATATCTTTACTTTAGAGGATATAACAAGCTCAACGAATTTTATCTTACATGTTAGGTTCATTGTACGTCGTAGTTTAATCTTCAAAAATAAGCAATCTCCTCTTCTGTTTAAAGTAGATTCTATCTAAAGAGTCGTTGAAAGATTAGGATTTTGGAGCTATGAAACAATGATATATAGGCTAGATTGTTTACCAAGTTTGAGGTGCCTCAGGAACTAATATCAGCTTTATGGCTGGAACAATTATGGTTACAACAAAACCATCATTTATTCCTGTCTATAAAGAAACTGGTATAATACAACGTCATCTTTCAAATGGCATTGGTGTGAATTATAAGATCCCCAGAATGAACAGAGCTAATCGATGCGGGGAAGCAGCGACACAGCCGGTCCCAGACGGTCCTGGCATGGTTTACGAAGTGGTGCTTCATCTCCACCTCGGCATAGCGAAGCCATAGAGATCTGGGTTTTCTAGAGCATTTGGAGTCTTCTGACTTTGGTGTCATCCTAAAATTCAAATGATTTTTGGTGCTATAGAATCCTGGGGTCTCAAGAATTGGTTCTATCAAGGAAACCACTCAAAGGACGTTCTATATTTTAGAGCACTTGGGTTATCAAGATTTGATGTGTTTACTTGGAACACTTACAATAAATTGAAGGGCTTGATCGCCATAACGTGGGGTTCTACAGATTTGGTGAGTTGAAATAAATTGCCGAAGGTTGAAGATTGCAATAACCAGAGTGTTCTGATCCTGCCATATTTGTTATATTTGTTTATAAAATATCAAAAAGTCGAGGATTTGAGTACTTGGTCATTGCATTGTTGATTGGTTTTGAAGAAACCAGATAGATCGAAGCACACTGATACAAATCTGTCCCGGAAAACTGTTTGTTGAGAAGGTGCCTGCTCTCTATATTCTTTAGGCCAAAATTTTCAAATGTCTTTAATATCCATGCCCCATATGTGGAATCTACATTGCCCCAAGATCGAATGTTGGCTTCGTTGACAACTGTGTAACAACGAGAGTTATGATAGACCTTGTATCGAAAATCAATGTTACATTGGGCTCACGCAATGGAGTTGACGAGAAATCAAATGCTTTGAACATGGATCTTTTGGAGGTCCAGTATAAAGGCCATCAACATCGCCGAGAATAATCTAAAGATCAACCTTTAATTCAAGAGCCAAGAGAGCAGCCAGACTGTCATTATCCCAGAAAATTCCACAAGAATTCTGGTAAGGAGCTTTTATTCTGCTGATCACATCATTTTCATTCAATATAGGAACTACTCGGTGTTCGATCAATATGATTACTTTTTCGTTGAGTTGGATTATAAAGTATCTCCAACGAATTATATTTTATGGTGCATAATTGATCTCTCAACGATCTCTCAACCAGTTAAATGCATAAGCATATGATGGTGTGCGCTTTATAGTTTTACATGCACATCTGAAATGTCAAGTCATTTTTTTATAAAGTGATTTTAGAAAACCCATATATTTATTTTTTTAATGGAAAGTATGTAAAAGCATGATCACAAAGGCTTTTTAAAGAGTGATCATCATTTTTTTATGGAGGGATAAGAGTGGTATGTAATAGCGTTGATGTATTTTGTATTTGGAGTGATAAGTGTTTTAAGTGAATTTGTTTGAGAGAAAGTCATTATTGTAATCTAAAGTAATGTTTTACTTTGAGAGAGATTAAGTCTATAAACATCCATATTTTGAAGACAAGTTGCTTCAAAGGGTTGCGAGCTTGGCATTATCATTGTTTTAGAGTCAGTTTTTGAAGCTAATTTGACGCCAAGGAGTTCTCAATCTGTGCTTGAGATGCCTCACTGAAGACATTATCATGATGATGTATCTTGAAGGTTATTAAAAACATATATTTTTGTGGTGATCATGTCCTAGATCCGCCCGAAATTGAATAAGGGGATCATAGGTACACTCTGTGTCATGAATGTGTTTGCATGGTTTGTGTCACGTTCATTAAATGCTTTCTTTGTCATCCGTTTACACAAACTAAATGGGCATAAGAAATGCTTAAGTATAAGCATGCTCGATCAAGCTCCTGAAATCAACACTCTTGTGATCACTTAAGTTCATAAACACAAAGCTTCACATCATCGACTTGATAAAAGCAATCTTCTACAACAACATTTCACAACAGTTAATCAAAGCAATCAAGTTAAGGACACTACAAAGTCAAGCATTTCAAGCCAAGATGACGTTTCTACATCAACATCCAATCAAGTTGTCATCTCCATCAACAATTTTTGCAACCATTCAACAACAATTTTTTGGCAATTGCACTTGCACCATCTTTTTAAAATAAAATACCAAATTTTAACTTGCAAATCATAATTTGTAAGTTGGCTTGTCATCAAAGACAACTTGAACTGAATTGTACGGGTGCATTTTCAGTTGTAATCGACACCCTCATTTGATTTGTTAAAGTGCATCATTAAGTCAAGTTAGTTGTTACTTGAACATTGAATTTATCATTTGTCATTTGGGTGCATTTTTTACAGTGTTCGACACCCATCATTTTTCAGCACATTTAGTGCATCACTAAGTGCAGTAAGCACCCAAGAGTTCAAGACAACAGGTGTTTAAAGCAAGTACACAATCATCAACAAGCGAGCATGTCATTAAAAACAATCAAACAAACAAGTATTTCAAGTAAAAAAAATCAAGCAAGCGAGTGTGTTCATAAAATAATCAAGCAAGCAATCATCATCAAACGGGCATGACTTCTAATCTTCAAGTAAGCATCAAAACAAGCATGTGTCTACAACAAATGCACTAAGATCAAGCGAGCATGTCAAGTAATCAAATCAAGTGCGACAGTTCAACACACAACAAGAGAGCCTGTATAAAGTTCATTAAACCACTCATAACGTTTCATTCAAAGCGATCGTCATCAAGCAAGCGTGAAAGCAACAGTTCAAGAAAAGTGTTTAAAATCATCAACAATTCAAGCAAGTGTTTAAAAATATTAGCCACAGTACAAGCGAGCCTGTCATTTCAGTGATCAACTCAAGTGAGCAATTTTTCAAGCCCAACTTCTACAACAAACGAGGCTGGCTTCAAAGTAAGCAAGGCAACATGGCGACACACATTCAGTTGTCCCAAATTCTTCACAATTTAATGTTATCATCAGTCGGTGACATGGTGCAGATTAGCAAAACCACTCTTGCTGACATTCAAGTGCATATTCAACATGCACATGAAACGATTGAGTTCCTTCAACTCGAGTCGAAACTGCAGAGAACAGAGTTGCAAGAGAAGCATGTTGCTTCTAAGTCTTTGACCAATCCAGATATAGTTGTTCATTCGAACTCATTCATCCAACCAGCTTCAAGTGTTGAAGTTATTCCAATGCAACTTTCTTCCAAACCCATCATCAAGCCATGGGAATAAATTCAAAGTAATCGAAATCAACACGGCTTAGGATATGTCGAAGATGAAGACAAATTACATATCCCTGATTTTTCAAATCCCATTCAGTTCGTTAATGCCGGATTACTTGAACATATCACCTCAGCAAGTTCTCCGTAAGTTGCAAACAGACATCAATGCACGCAAACTGAAAGTGTAGACAAACAGAAATGCACACAAACTCAAGTTGTAGACAAACCGAAATGTTCTCATTGTCAAAGAACTGGTCATATAGAAGATCAGTGTTTTGATCTTCATCCTTGTCACTATTGCAGCAAGCAGAATCATTCATCAGCGAAATGTTGCAAATAAGACCAACCTGCCAGATTGAAGATAAATTATTCATGGATTGATCCCTGGGAATGGTCATCCACAGCTAGAAGATTGTACAAGTTTTACAATCAGATTCACTCACACATATTGCAGCCAACAGTCAAATGAAGATGGTACTCTCGTGCAGTTGAACAAGGGAGTACACCAGTGAAATACTCCTACACCTACAGGGGTGAGTTCAAATATATTTTGGAGAATATTGCCTCTCCTTTCAGCTGACAAAGGGGGGGAAATGTCAATGAAATTGACAAGTGGTTGTTAGACTAAAAGTCTCGACAACATCAACGAAGCAGCCAGTGAGCGATCATCATTAGAAAATACGCTAGCGGGCGCTCATCAAATTGTGTCAGTGGACACCAGATGTTGTTTTCAAGTAAAGGACAGATAGATCCTTTTGCAGCTTGGCACATGATGGAGTTGTCAAGCGACATTCAGAGATGAACTGGACATGCCGCTGATTCATGTTCTATTTAGATTTGAGTTTTTCCAGCATCTAGCTTTAGCGGTTTTTCAGGCAAATGATTTTTGAGGATCGACTTGAGAACTTGGAAGATGGTTCCTTTGTTAGTTTTGGATTTATCATTGGGGGGGGGGATGTTAGCCTCACTCTCTTAATAATCAATTAATAAATCCAAATATTAAATTAAATTAATTAAATCATGAGAATTCTTCAAACTAAGGAGTCTAGTTTTGGATGATAGATTCTTTCCAACTAGCTCTCCTAAATTAGTGTGTAAGTTGAGAAATTGTCTCAACCAAGTGAGTCTAAGATAGACGCACTATCTTAATACCACCTGCTCATGTATTTAAATGTATTATTAAATTATTTGAATAAGTGAGAATTACATGAGTATGAGAGACCACATGATGGCTCTCTGCCTTTTCCGCCAGTTTATTATTTTGTGAGGTAATTTGTTGTGCATATGATTTTATGGCTGTGTGATTTTCCTTCAGTGGTGGTGGGTTTGACCACTCCATACCATATATTTAAATATGTGTATGCGGTTGGGGTAGACAGGGTGTCGACCTTTTGTTTTATATACATTTTTTTTAATAAATAACCAGCCAATTTTTATCCGTCATTTTTTAAGGGTCATTGGGAAAATTAAGTATGCAACAAATTCGCCTGTTCCAGTGCCTGGATTACGTGCATCGAGTCGCTGCCAAATTGTTGCTTCGTTAAGGCTGCCACTTACCGAAATTTGACCTGAACTTTGACCGCAAATATATTGAGCATACGAACTCGAATTTGAGTGTCATTTGCATCGTTGGGATTAGGGCGAAAAGCACTATGATCTAGTCCTAGTTTCACTTCAATCTGAGGACTTTGATTTTTGAGTTTTTCCATAGCCACTGCTGAATTCTTAGCATGTCTAGAGCCACGTGGATTATTAATAGAGGAAAACTTAATACCATCAAGTACATTGAGTTCCATGGTTCAACTTTCTCTATTTGCTTTAATTTGAGTCTTTCTTTTGGTGCTCTATTTAAAGGCTATCCTCAAGACAAGGATGAGGCCCGAGAAGAAGTTCTTCTTCAATTAGATGAGATAATTCTTTCATCGAAGGAGATCAAAAGTAAGATTATTGTTCCTTCTCAACACCCAAGCGCCTTGGCTACTAATACAGACACTTAGGTACATTATACTCGCAACTATCAAGTTTTAGATTAGTATGTCATGATTAATTACTTTGTTTTTTTATCTTAGTGTAGCTAAGTCTACCAATCTTCATAAGGATGGGCAACATAGAAAAAATCTAGACAATATGAGATTAGTATTTTCATGTTTATCAAAAACCTAAAGCAAATTGCATATATTAAAAATCTATTTTTTTGCGATTAGTTAAATTTATCATGTCATAGACAACCAAAACTATTAGATATGTATTTGTTTTTCAATAATTTTAGTAAAAAACCTAATTGATACGCAAAAAATAAAATATAAATATAAATATAAGCATAAGCATGTCGCTTTGTAATAAACACAAATTATTATATTTATATACACAAATCTTAATAAAGTTGCTGAGTCATTTCAGAGGTTATGAGTTAAAACTCGGAACTTGGAGGTTATGAGGTCATGATGTTATGAGTTACTTTCAGATTTGAGTCTAAAGAAGCCGAGAGATTTAAAATCAGAACTCATACCAATATCAAACTAGAAAATACTAAAGCTATTAATATACAAAACCCATGAAAGCTATGAATCTACTGGAGTAGCAATCACAAAAGATATGAATGAACAATGTTTTGACAGTCATGGCCATCAGGTAGAGAGATTTGTAAGGTGGTGGAAGGCGACTCTATAAGGTAGTGGAAGAAGAAAACCTACCATTAATGGTAATAAACAAAGTCCATGGGACACAAATAATGCAACGAGGTTTTTTGGAGTCTTTAACGACTCTTGTCTGGTATAATTAGACTACACTATAATGACAGATAGGCGACTCGCAGTGTTTTGCAAAGGAAGGTTTTATGTGCGTGGTGTCCTCAAAGGTGGGAGGGGCTTCCCCGTACCAACCAAAGGTTGTATACGCTGCGGAAATCTTTAAAATAATTCAAAAGCATAAATGTCCATTGTAAGACATATAATTGTATATTGAATTGATGTAAGATATGAGATGATTACAAATGAGAATGAGGGCATGCTTATATACCATGGGCAGGTGCCCTTTCATGAATGGTCATGTCTCTAAGACATGCCTTTTCGTTACTAACTGACTAACCATTAGTTAATTAATTATTAATTATTATATTTATATTTATATTTATTATTTTTTATGGATTATATTCACAACATTGCCTCTCTCTTCAAGAAGCTTTGTCTTCAAAACTTACTGATAATATCTTCTCGTTTCTAAACTTTCATTTTCATTGATACAATATGATATGATGCTCTAAGTGATAGATAAAATTTTTGTACTGAGAACAGATCAGACCATCCTAGATTAATCTTTTGTGGAATCTTCTAATCTCTAGAAATTTGTGATGAATAGTTATCATAGGACTGGATTATGCAAACTTTAGTATTCTTGGAACATAAATTTTTTGTTTTCGTTCGGAGTGATATTGATACATAGATTGATTGGAAAGTTTACTCTTGTGATTCAGATGTCGATAAATAGTTCTTTTGGTTGGACTTTCCCTTATCGTGTTAGTGGTTGTTTCCTAATTTCCTTCAAGCGTTGTTGTTGTTGAGTTGGTTATTGAATTATCATTTGGAATGTCCATCGTTTGAACTACAACTTCTACATGTGTCTTCACTTCAGTAGGCTTATCCTCTGCTTGAGTTACGATTTTCACTGGATCTGTATTTGTTTCTTTATCTTCAACTTGGACTGAAACGACTGGAGATTTCGACACTACTTCTTGAAGTTGTTCTAACTTGTCATTTAGTGATTTCTTGTCACTTTTAAGCTTCTTTATTTGTGTAAGTAAGGCTTGGTTAAGATTCCTTAGACATGAAAGTTCGTGATTTTATGAATCGTTGACTTTGTCCTTAGTATCTTTCTCTTTATTTTTAAAATTTGTTATTCGCTCTAATAATTTTTTATTAAGGGTTTTTAGGCACAAATTTTCTTTTTCTTTTTTTTCTGATAGATTCTCCTTCAGTTCCTTATCAGAACTTTCTTTTTCTTGTTTTAGTCTTTATTTCTTAACCTTGGACTCTTTTATCTGTGAAAGAAATTTCTCATTGTAGTCCCTTAGACGCCAATTTCTTTATTGCTTTCTATTGATTTTTCATGAAACCGATCTTTGGGGTCTTTATATTTCTTTTATGATGCTTCGTTCTTTTGTTGAAGTTTTGCGATTTTTTCCTTTAATTTTTTCTATTTGCTTCCGAGTATTACATAGATATTCTTCCAAAGTAAACAACCTTCGACATTTTTGATAAGGTATTGTGAGATTTTTAAAAATCGATAAATATTGATCTTCTATTTGACAAAATGGACATTTGGCCCAAAATGTAGAGTTATGTATGGAATCCATAGTTTATTTGTTCATCTTCGAATTAGACTCCATTCGCTTTTTTCTTCAAAAATGGTATTCTTCTTTAAAATAAGTGCTCTTTTATTTGATAAACTTGAACACCTGCATAAATTCCTTTAACTTTTATTTTCCTTAGTTATATATATATTTTTCCCACTTTAAAAAAGGTTAATATAGGTCCATTATTTAAATAAACTGCACCTTATATTTATTATAATGTTTTTAAAAAGTACTCTTCATTTGTTATAACTTGTTATCCTTTTGTCTCTTCATAGTTATAGATTTAACCCTTTATAAACTTTAATATATGGATCTTTTAAGTAACCTTCTATAATAATACCCGCTTTGTACTTATATATATTTTCAATAAATTTATGACCTGAACTTTTCTTTAAAATACCCCTTTATAATATTCTTTTTTTTTTTTTGAAAAGTTACAACCCTAGTAAAACGTGGCTATTCACCTCTTTGGGGTATAATATAAAATATATGTCCACTTATGTGTCTTTGACTCAGTGAATTTTCTCCACGTAAAAATTAAAACTTACCATTCACATATAAATATTTTGTATTCCTTTTGTTCTTCTTTTACCTTGAAAATACCATGGGAAATTACCATGGGTTGCTAAAACCACGAGCTTGTAAACCACTTAATGAAGAATCAAAATAATATTATCTACTCTTCCTTCTCTTACGTATAGTTTTAAAGATATTTGGAAAGATTCGCGTTTGGCTTTATCATGTTCTTTTTATCAATAATGTAGAACCTTTTTGTATATATGAATGTTCTCCTTCAAAATTTACATCGGACTATTTTTTAGTTTACTAGAACCATTGAAATGTCAATAGCCAAA